>CAXITT010001151.1:77701-94311 GCA_964033795.1 Lymnaea stagnalis | reverse complement strand
GATAGATAGATAGATAGATAGATAGATAGATAGATAGATAGATAGATAGATAGATAGATAGATAGATAGATAGATAGATTGATAGATAGATAGATAGATAGATAGATAGATAGATAGATAGATAGATAGATAGATGGATAGATGGATAGTGTTTTGGCGTTTTATCCCTACAAGTAGGGAACGATTATCAGAGTACGAGTGTTTTCGCAATCTAACTTCTCTGAATAGGATCTGGCAGTATTTGCATTTGTATTTAAATTAAGACTTATATTTATTTTAAAATTAAAAATTCAAAGTTTTTAAAGGCTACAAAATAAAACTAGAAGAAAATTAAATACGACAAACAGCGCTATAATCATGTCATTTCTTACTACAATTATTAAAGTTTTATAGTACTACAACAAGTATTTAAAAACATAAATGTCTCATATAACAATTTAATATATAATTATAAAATTATAAAAATATAGCAGTTATTTCCCTTGTGAAAATATTTATAAAATAATTATATTTTCTAATAATTTGTAAACATTTTAATACACTTGAATTTTATAACAGGAACCATTAAATCGAAATTATTTTTAGCCTTGGACTGTAACAAACATAAAGTCTTGAAGCAATATCATTTTCTGGATATCTCGCTGATCAAGTTATATAAAATTGTGTATAATGAATCATCAACGACAGTGCTTTAATATTAGAAAATATTAAACTTTATGTAAGCTAGAATTGCATTTAGTCAAATTGAACCAGAAACTATTCGGACCCGGGTCGCATTAGACTCCAGCTATTTGGGTGTCATTTGTGGTAATTTATTTTAGTTAAACTGAAGAAGTAATTTTACAAACATATATATTTAAATATAATAAAATACATGAATAAATGAGAAGTAGTACTCTGACACTCTCGATTTTTTAAGGATACAACGCCATAATAACCTCTCTCTCAAACACCACCCAACCTATTTGATCCTGACTTGTAGGGATAGAATGTCTATTTGATCAGAGAAAGAACCGGTTCAATCATCAGAGGGAGTATTTTTGGGTCTCAGTTCCTTAAAAGGCTGAATACCCTCCGGTTATGGCGTGCTCCTGGGTAATCACATTGACTAAGCATATATTCAATGGCACATTGTCACATTAGTCTGCGCAGGGGAGCGATGAGCCACAAATAGGGTTCCAAAGACTGTTGGTCAAATTCAAAATGAAGGTTTTTATTTTGAGGCTACTTGTTTCTTTCATGCAATTTTTAGTGGGGGCTTTCGGAATTTCTTCTGCGAACCGCTAAAATTAGCCACAATTAGGGACATGCCTCACTTGCTTTAGACCAATAGGAACTAAATACATTCCAATTGTGGCGTCTTTCCTTATTCTGGCCTCGAGATGTGTATAGTCCACAGAAAATGTCTGATAACTGCACAATGTAAGAAGACATTTGAGCGCATACATGAATTTTGATGTGTAAACTTCTACATAGAATCGTAGAGCAATTAAGAAAATGAAAGTTAAAATAAACTTTAGGCTCCCTTGACCTCAGAGCCAAACACATGTGCCCTTGAATCCTTACAGTTGCAGGGGGCATAGGTTATTTAAAATTCAAGGTTAGTGGGGGGGGGGGACAAAATGTGGCAAAGGGCCTTTAAACGTCAAGCTGCTCGGCTTGATTTGCTATCTTACACAATTTTTTTTTACAATAAATGTGCAAATTTACCGCAATTTTTAATTACAGTATTTTTCAAGTTACTGACCTAATCAATAAATGATTTTGATACAATAAAACGGAAAAAAATAAAAAAAATATTCCTTCCAATAAAAAGAAGTGTTGGATTGTGACAAAGCTTAATAATACATTGATAGGACACGAACAATTTGTGTCAATATAACAAAGGAAGTTAAGCTTGATCATAATTAAACATACTTCACAATTATACGTTTTGGCGCTTGCCTTCATCAGTACGACAACGAATCAATTAAATAAATAAATGTACCTAATATAAATATAAATTACCAGTAAAAGAGAAAAAAGTAGATGTGGGTGGAAAAGAAATGGACACCAAAGTAAACAATTCTGCTTATAATCAGAAGCGTCCTATTTTGGGTGCAGTACGACATTTTTTATTAAATTTTAATAGCGTTTAACAAGGTTAGCTTTAAATCTACGGATAATCTAATATTTTTCATGGCACACGTTACTTGTTTATTTAATAATAATTTAATCTTTTTCTTTAAATAGCTTGTCGATTTATTGTACTCATTTGCCCAGATTCAACTTTACTTGTCCCCAGGGAAAGTGCCCTCCTTTTGGAGAGAAGCTGAAAGACACTTTTGTTGATATTAAGAAAAATCACATTAGATTATTAAAAATTGTACTTTTTTACATTAACTGTGTTTGAAGTCATTCATTTCCTGTAATCTATGTTTTTGTTATGAATATGTATTTAATAAATCTTTGAATCCAAAATGTTTGCATATCGTCCGAAAAATGTTACTAATATTTATTTTTATCTGTTGTTTCATTAAAATAAAAACTTTAAATATATAATTTTTACAAAGATATATATACCATTAAAAAATGTTTAACTAACGTGTATATTATTTATGGCAGACCTGAGATTTTTTTTAGTAAAATGCGTTGAAATCATAAAGAAAATAAAAAAATAAAATAAGAATAAAAAAAAATTGAAAGAAATAAAATATTATGTCTTATTCAAAGATTTGGTCCACATTAGCTTCTTCCCTTTATTTAGGGATATATGGAAGAATCGATTGTCTTATATTTGATCTGCTCTACAATTCAATTAGATTATTTATACTAAACAAAATACTTTCACACTACAGTAAGCATGTATGGCTACACAGATAGAGGCTTTTTTCACAAATGTAATTACTTAAAGATTACATTGGTAAGACTTTTCAGATTTGAAATACAAAACATTAATAAAAACGTAATTTGAGAAATTATATTGACATATTGGTACATCAATTAAAACAGTATTATGGTTACAATTCATTTTTTATATCATGTTAAATGAGCTATAACTATATCCTAATATAATACACATTGGGTAATTATAAGTTACACTAAATCAATGTAAGTATTTTATTTAAGTAAATGATGTACATTTTTGATTGGTTCAAATGTAGGTTTATTATTTTTAATTTTTTTTTTAATATCATTTTTACGTACATAATTAAACACGTTTTGTTACATAATTTATATTAAAAAAACTTTTTAAAAAAGAAAAAGTTTAACTACAATGACTACTAGAGCTGCTTCAATACCAATAAAAATATTTATTAATAATTAAATTGTATGTTATTTCAATTTATTGTTAGTTTTTTTGGTGTTTTTTTTTGTTGCTTTTTTTAAGCGCAGAAGGACAGTTTTATTTTTTCAGGGGAAACAATTAATTGCTTTCGTTTAAAAAAAGCAACACATCATATCAAATTGAGTATAACGTGTGAAATGCTAATGATTCTGTAATAACAATGCAAATTGTAAAAAAAAAAATCATATATATCCAAAAATAAAAAAAAAATATAAGTTTACACATGTCGCAAGAACTTTTAAAAAAATTACGAGCTATTAAATTTAAAGAACATTCATAAAACACAAAATAGGCAACTTCTTTTTAAACGCCAATTTAGATGTCTAAAAAAATCGATATATATTTACAAGTCATAATCGACTTGAATTAGATCCCAACCCATAGAGTTGCAATGACCAGCTAGGTAGCCCAATAATGCCAACTGTCAAAATAAAGTAATTATTCATTCTATCTTCTCACAATCTCGACACATTGATTCTTAATTTTTAAAAATTTTAACAGTAACCACACTATTTATTACATTATTTTTGTTAAACAATTGTAAAATGCCACAAATAAAATAATGTTGAACTCGTTCCATTTTAAACGCCATAAATATATCCTTTTATTCCACTGACTACCCTCTAACCCCCACCCCCCCCGCCTCCCCAAGTGTCTATCGGTATAAAAATATCATCTCTATTTCACTGTTCCGATTTACGGCATTTTTTATCCTTCCAACTCATTATTTTTGTTAAACAATTGTAAAATGCCACAAATAAAATAATGTTGAACTCGTTCCATTTTAAACGCCATAAATATATCCTTTTATTCCTCCGACTACCCTCTAACCCCCCCCCCCGCCTCCCCAAGTGTCTATCGGTATAAAAATATCATCTCTATTTCACTGTTCCGATTTACGGCATTTTTTATCCTTCCAACAACTGAAATGGGAATATTATTTTTTAAACATGGTATATCCTCTTTACGTAAACTATGTGTCTGAAGTATTTTGTAGTGTTTATAACATGTTATCTCATTTAATCGTCATAATTTGTAGTGATTAAACTTGTCATCTCAATTAGACGATAATCAGGTAAAGCAATGAACAGTGTGACGTCATCCAAGTACCAAGAAGAATTCATTGATAAGCATTTTGCTACAAGTTGATTCAGAAAGCCGTTTATGAATATCCAAATGTAAGGTATGGCCGATAATATTAAGTCATTACATTACAGGCTTTTGTTATGAAGTAAAAGATCTAGTTACATTACCTGCATCATATTAAGTAGATGAGTTAATTACATTACATGATTCAAATGATATAATAAGATAATTACATTAAAGGTTTCATGTGAAGTAGATGAACAAATTATATTAAAAGATTCATGTGAAGTAGAGGAGCTAATTACCCTCCCGACCAAATAGAAAGTAAAACATTCTTGACCCAATGGAGACAATATTTCTTCCACTAAATTGTATGTTCCCTTAATATTTATATTTTGCACTGTTACACTATTGCAGTGTCAGTGCTGATCTACATTTACGAGCGTTGACATAGTTGGTGCATAGGAAAATGACAGCGGTGCGGACAGAAAAGTTAAAAAACTTGCTCATAGAAAGATTAAACAGGGCAAGTTGTACATATCATGCAATAACTGGAAAATTGGACTTCGAAGACTTGCCCGCAGAAAGATTAAGTGATTCTTTGCAAATGGTATATGCAAATAGCCAGACAAATGGTTGGTGATTCTGTTAATTGTTAATTAAAATACACTCCGCTTTTTCACATTCAAAGTTTAAGAATCCATTACCTCCAACTCAGCTACAAATAATTTTTGAAGTGACGTGTTTGTTTCGAAATAGTAGGAAGCCTAACCATCATTAGTGCTATAAATAGCTCTTCGTTGGAATCTCGACACGAGACGATATATCTAAAAATTAAAGATATGAACACCGAGAATACGAGTGAATGACAAGTAAAACATGAGATAAGATAATAATGGCAATTTGTTATTCAAGGCGGTGGGGAAAACATTGCTAGAAATGCTGTTTTCTGTAAACA
The DNA here is from genome assembly GCA_964033795.1 of Lymnaea stagnalis. NCBI lineage: Eukaryota > Metazoa > Mollusca > Gastropoda > Lymnaeidae > Lymnaea > Lymnaea stagnalis. The sequence continues at coordinate 88,939 of CAXITT010001151.1, read as the reverse complement.
TAGCACCGCCATAGTAGTTGAACAGCATGTCAAAACACACAAACATTCAGAATCGGTCAAACCCTACCAAACAACACTGACATATTACCTATCATATAAAAATATAAAACATATATATATTTCTTCAATCGCAAGATTAAGTCAAGAACGGGATGAAGAGAATGACAAGCATTGTTTCTTCTTTCTCCCTTTGCTCTACAACTCCGGAGTTGTGGGTATATGTATTGTGTCACTATAATACCGCCTCAGCGACTCCATCTATATAACAGTTTCACAAAACTCTGACATATAACAGTTTCACATTAATCTGACACATAACAGTTTCACATTAATCTGAAATATATCAGTTTTACATTAATCTGACACATAACAGTTTAACATTAATCGGACACATTAAAGTTTCACTAAACTTGAAATCCAACATTTTCACATAAATCTGACACATAACAGTTTCATATTAATCTGACATATATCTCTATGATATATAACCAGGACATGACCTTGTCAAATATCCCAACATATAATCCGGACATTTTACTGTCAAAGAAAACCAAGACATTTATTTCTTTCGTTTTATTGTCATCAGTCCGTCACAATGTGATGATTGTGTAAAATTTGCCCTTTGATTACCCAGATTTTTTATAAATAGTGGTGTGGCACCAAACCGAGAGAACAGCTGCATGTTCACCATTGTAATCTCTTTTCAGTAAGAAACTACTCCCATTTTAAGAACAAAGAATAAAGAAAAGCGTTGTTTGGTTAGGCATTATCAGTACTTCTCTTAACAACATCTCATACTCAATACTTGTTTTGACAACATCTCATTACCAATACTTGTTTTGACAACATCTCATTACCAATACTTGTTTTGACAACATCTCATTGTCAATATTTTTATTGACAACATCTCATTATCAATGCTGTTTTTGACAAATTCTCATTATCAATATTTGTCTCGACAACGTGTCATTTTCTTTTATTTTCTTTTGTGAATGATAATTGGTCAATAATTGCATATTGTAACATCTCATATTCAAAGTGGTGTGATTGCTGAGGACGTCCTTTTCACGTTTCGGTTGTGCACCTGCATTCAAAGATAAGAATTAAATGTTAATGTTTTTTTCCTGCCTCTCGTACACACATTATTTCTTATTGTCTTGACTAACTTGCCAACCGCTTGTTTTGCTTCAATTGTTACATTTATTTCGTTTTTGTTGTATGTGACATCCTTGAATAAGCTGTTGTATTTATTATACTTTAGTTTTATGTTCAACAGACTCTAAACAATTGCACAGATTTGAATCACTGATGCCCCCTCACAAAGACTTGATGAGACATTTCAATCAAATCATTCACTGTGTCTACCTTAAAAAAAGGAAATCTCCGCCTGAATTTAAAAAAGTCAATATTCTATTAAACCTTTCAGATTATAAATATATAATATATGTTTCATAAATGTTTTTTTATATACTAATAACTAATTTATTATTAGTAGTATTTTCGTAGTCGCTGATGTGCGTTTATCAATACTAAAAAAAAAATGAGCTCTCAAAGAATCTAACCATTTAAAACAATTTGCATAGTGTATGACGTCATTAAGTAAACTTTATGATTTAACAATATTTAGCATGTGATACTAAATTGTATTCAATAATATGAAGTTAAATTTTTGTTAAAACTTTGCTATTGGATGAGTTTAATCATTTTTTGTAATGACTCAATGATCGGTGGAACACGGGAAACAATTTTTTTTTAAATTTCCGACTCAAACTATAAAAACATGATCTCCTTTGAATTATTTAACTTTTCTTCCCCAAAATAATATTGTTATAAATTAAACACTATGTCTGATTTCGTGTCTGACATTGGATATAATTATGAGTCTAGCTTAGGGTTTGTTTATGAGTCTGACACTATATCGAATTATGAATCTGGCAAATGGTCGTCTTTTGGATAAGAACCTTGTAAACAATTTAAAAAAGAAAGTTAAATGTTGCATGTAACGTTGCAACTCTAGTAAAATCTATAAAAAAATTATGCTAGGCTTTGTATATACAACACATTAGAAGATGGCGTCATCAGGTCGACGACCTAATGCTCTTTATGCCCTCCCCAAAGAACCCTTCCGTAAGCCCGAGTATCGTTCCGCAAATCGGAACGTTGGAGAATGCACCTTTGCCAGGACAGCTCCCACCCGAGTCCAAAGGCAGCCCCAACCAAAAGAAACCCGGTCGGTCCGACACTTTGTATCCACACAGTGCATCCACACAGTGCATCCACACAGTGCATTCACACAGTGCATCCACACAGTGCACACGATGGACTTTCCTAGGAGACGAAATGGTAACTTTAAGTCCTTATATTTTCCCCAAACTAATACCGTTGAAGCGACAGACGCCCTTTAAGAGAGGTTCTACAGTGTATTGCCACCCTACAAAAAGTTTGCGAAGTTGCTGGGAAAAATCGGTTTCCTAGAGGCAACTTTCAAACGGCTGTGAAGCTAGAATCATCAGCCTGAGGCTTCCATCTTAGCCTGTTGCCTCAGATCCATTAGCGTCAACCTGTAGTCACGTTAGGCTCCATATCTTAGATGATCCGTATATTTAAAGCTAATCTTGTTTTAGTATTCACTTATAAATATCGTACTGGTCGCTCGCGTCTTAATTTCTGTTGTTCTCATATTTCTCTATGTGTATTGGAGTAGTAGTAATTTTTTTGCAATTCACAAGTTTAAAGACTTTTATGACATTTCATTAAAATACATTTACATATCCATAAGTATCTACAATTTTAATAATAACTAGTTAATTTTCAAACATGTTCAATATGTTTTCCCATTATATTTCATCAGAAAAGCATAGCTTTTAAAGTACGATTGGTTTTTAATCTAAATAGTAGGCAGGCAACAGGCTTTTTTTATTTTTTTGTAATTACTTAGCTATATTTATTATGAATAACTTTTCACCTGATTTTCACTTTTAAATATCATGATAATTAAAAAAAAAAGGCTCTTCAATATGCATTATTTGTTTATATTAATTTATATTATGTTCGATAAAAATCAAGTAGGTAGCTAAGAAAAACATTTTTGTGAACTAGCATTTCGATTAAGAAGTCAAATCCTTTTTTTTTGGTACACATTTTAGACAAAACTATTCTTGTAACCACTTGGTCAATTCTGTGGGCTTAGTTCAAAGTATTTGTAAGTACAGCGAAATAGCAATTTGTCATTGATCTGATCAAATGTAGCATAGTTTTCAATGCCAAATAAACAATTTATTTCTACGGAAAATTGACAAATGTACACTTTAAATGCCTACGGTTTCCCTTAGATAAAATCCCAAATTAATAAATATATATATATATTTTTTGTAAACAATTGATGTCTTTTTAAAATAGTTATGCCATTCATATAAGATTATAAAGTGACTAGTTATCGGAACCTATACAAATATATATACCTTCCTTATTAACATTTTTTCATTCTTTTTAATTGCAACATTTGGATATATTTAGAAAATTTACTTTTTATAAGTAAAATATGTTTTTTTTTTTTACATTTGCGTTCTCTAAGTAGTAATAGTAATTTGAGTTCTTATTTATGATGGCACATTTTAAATTCATGATTTTTTTTTTTTTTTGTTTTGAATTTTTATTTTTTATTTATGATGTCTTTTTAAAATAGTTATGCAATTCATATAAGATTATAAAGTGACTAGTTATTGGAACCTATACAAATATATATACCTTTCTTATTAACATTTTTTCATTCTTTTTAATTGCAACATTTGGATATATTTAGAAAATTTACTTTTTATAAGTAAAATATGTTTTTTTTTTTTACATTTGCGTTCACCAAGTAGTAATAGTAAATGGAGTGCTTAATTATGATGGCACATTTTAAATTCATGATTTTTTTTTTTTTGTGTGTTGAATTTTCATTTATTAATTAATCATGCTCTCACCCAAAATAATGAAAATTAAAAACAAATCCAATTGACCAGCGTTACCTTACGTGCAAACTTACTACGAGTAATATGTATTTTCGACCCCTTTTCTGTACTAAATTGTGCGTCCGTATTTGTCCGTACTTTTCACTCGTCGTCCGTCTTTTCCGTACTTTTGTTAGCGACGACTTACCTGCATTATTTCCATTTTATTTGTGTCATCTTATTTCTCCACAAAGTTCAGCGCAGTAAAAAGTGTCTGCGCCATCATGCGGAACAAGTCTCGGTAACCTAGGTATTACTGCTGCACCTGAATGGAGCTATATCTGAATGTAAATGCACTATTTCCATGGACACTTGTTGATAGCAATCGATTTGTTAAGCCAACTTATTTGAAATATATTGTGTCACTTGAAGCGGGATGTAATTCGCATAACATTTCAAAACATTTTTAAAAAGTGTCTTCAAATATTGCAATATTTCAAAGAAATCTTTGCTGAAGTTAACCACTCTGAGAAATACAATGATTTTCAGTGTAAACATCGATCTAATATATTCTCAATTTTATGATAAGCTTATTGAGAATGAAAAATCGTTTGTAACAAAATAATGTAGAGCATCCCGTTGTTTGTTTTTGCTTCACTCCTTCACCCCGCCCCTCTTTCTGTGAACATTTGTGTCTGTACTGGGCATACGGGAAATATGGTTAGCTTAACTTTACTATTTTTAGTAATGTAGTTGAAGTAAAACAGTTAGACTGCTTTTCCGTTTAAATTCTTTTCCTTTTTCGCACACTTTATAGAAAGATGATAACAAAGAACATATCCTCATCACTTATAAAAACTCTTGACATATACGAGGCCATATCATTCGTAGAAGTTGCATGGTTCACAAGATGGGTCAAATGTTAAGGGAAACTTACATAAAAAAAAAAAAAATATGGTCTTCCTTTGTGTTACCGAATTAATTTTATAATACTTCAAATACATACATATTTATTTATTTATTTATATATTTATATATACATGTATGTAGGTATAAATTTAAAGATGTCTGTACGTATGCATGTGTGTATGTATGTCACGAATTTTCACCTAGAAAATTCACGTGACTGCCATACAACTTTAGTGAGGTGTTGCCCAGAAGCCCATCCATTTATCTCAGTAATTACAACTCTTTTAAAATATTCCAATTTTTTGCAGCTGGCACTTAATTCAATTAAGATAGATAAATACACTTCTTAGTGGCATAACTAATATTAGTTATGCCATTTGCGGCCAGATATTTTCTAGACAGTTTAGCATCAGGGAACAATATTTATTTGTTTGCCCCCCCCCCCATTTTTGCGACCATTAAATGCTATAAAGGTTATCTCCACATTATTTAGTCGCCCCGGGACGTATGTCCCTTCTGCCAGGCCTTAGCTACACTTATGGCTACTAGTACTGCCCCCCTTACACCAAAAAAAAATTATCTTTTATTTCCCCATAGCCATCCCTAGGGAAAAATTCTACAAAAAAAAACGTTGGTGATATAGTACTTTGCAAGAAAGGAAAATGAATTTTTTGGTACAATGCTTCTATGTAATACCATAGCAAACTGATTTACATTTGTCTTACATCCCTAGATGTAGGGCTCGATTTCAGGTGAATTACGACTCACAAATTAACATAGAATCCACTTTTTAAGGAAAATACCATTCAGTGGAACCATTGGTTAACCATAATTAATGTTATATAAATTTATATAAAAAAATTAACTTTAAAGTTTTTATCATAAAAATATCAACAATTGAAAAAATATATCAATCACGAATATTTTATAATATTTGTAATATTTGTATAAGACAAATTTGAATAAAAAAACTTTCTGCATTAATAAAAAAGAAAATAAAAATATCTAATTAAATTTCTAAAAGATATTGATAAAACTTTAAGATTATGACATCGATTTTTTCACTTGAAAAACATTTTTATTATCCTTCTTCAATAAAAGAAAATATTGGAAAAAGGTGTGTGGAAGATTTAAATAAAAACAAGTACAGTAAGACAAGAATTTTTTTGGCCAAGAGACTTCCCCAACAGACAGGAAAGATGAACATAGGACAAGAAAGAGAGACAAGTTAATAATTTAAGTGTTATTTGCGAAAGTTACATTTCCAAAAAACAAGATTACAGGAAGTGAAATAATTCATTAAAAGTTATTGTTAAAATAAAATCATTCATAGTATCATGTTATTTTTATAACTCTCTGTCAGTGTTTCTTTCAAGCATCTCTTATAAGAGGACGGTGACTGTCCCACGAAGCAAGTCAAGTTCCCCACGGGAAAATTAGTGCAATAAAACGAAAAAATATATGATAAAAGAAACACGATTAGACTGTCATAAAATAAAGAAGTAAATGATGCATTGAGCTATATTAGATTGTGCATTTATTTAAAGATAATTTGTTAAAGGTAGACACCGATCGAAAGTGATTTTCTTATTTCGGCCGAAACCGAAACTAGGCCGAAAATTAAACATGACTTTCGTCTGAAAAAAAAGCCGTATCCAAATGCTGAAAGTGGCTGTCAAACGAAATCGAAGCAAAAACCTAAAGTTTAAAATGACTTTCAGCCAAAGCCGAAACCAAAATATTTATTTATTTAGAAATTCATCCATGCATACATTCTGCAAACATTGGTGTATAAAATATTAATATGTACGTTCTTTTTTAAAACATAAGACCATTGGGAACATTAATAAATACACATCTAATTAATACTTTGGATTTTACCATTTTTATTTTAAAGTAAATTACATATATTTAAATTGTTTTTTTTTAAGTAGTATGGCAAGAGAAAATTGGACGTAGGGGAGGGTATGGAGCAAAATTCATAAAAAATAAGCACTTGAGTGCCCTTTGCTTTTATACTATAATTACAACCTAGAACATATATTTGACAACACCTACACTAAACATTATGGCTCTAATAGAGCCTATTGTCGCCTCAATACCATTCATTACGACTATAAAATATCACCACAATATTATCGTCCTACAAATGTTTTGTGTTTTCTTAAACAGCTGCAAGATTTCCCGGTATTAATATGTAACCTAGTACCAACACATTTGTCTTTCCGCGATGGTGACGTCATTATTTCAGTCAGCACTCTACCTCCCTCATGCATATTGAGGTTTTTCTTTCTTCGTGTCAATTATGTCAGAGAACGGTTTTTGCGGAGGAGAGCTCCGGTCCTGACATATAACAAACTATATTAATATAGTATTGGTTAGTATAGGACCGCTTCTCTCTGTGATTATATTGTGGGTGTCGAGGCGTTGGGACAGACAGAAGCACAACGTAAAAACTCCAACTCCAGGTGTATGAATTATATATATGTATTCATTTCTTGATGTAACAACAATTAAATCTAAGTCTATCGAAGAAAATATAACCTTTTCAAAAGCATCTAATATCCTCTCTCCCATGCAGGAAGTGCCCCCAACCGCTCATCCATGATCTATCCAACATGGTGCGACCCATAGGGAAGTCCCGAACAAAACAAAACATTTACGCACTGATTACAACTGAGCTATTTCCTATATCCCCACCCGAGTCATTTGTGACAAATTAAATGTGTCGTAAAAATAAAATAAAAATATGAAGAGACATTTTACAATTCCCAAGGATTATTAAATATTAATCATCTTTGCCTATGACAACAAGGATGAGCACCATCATGATATATCAAAATAAAACAAATGAAAGAGTTTAATTAGTCTAAGGTTCGGTATTTTATCTTTGAAAAATTTTAAAACAACAATTTATATAAATATTACCATTCCATTCGTTTTGTCCCAGTAAAACTGTTAACATTTGCCGAGGCCTATTTGGAATTTAATGTTATATTTTGCAAATATTGAACAAGTAATTGAGCACTTTTCGCAGGGTATTTATCATTTACTATTCGATTACAGCAAGGCGTTCAGAAAAAATGAAGATTGTAAACCCGGCTTAGAGACAGAGAGACAGTCCGACCTCTGGTAGATGACCGAAAACCTCAGTCGCTTCCAAAAAGATGACCGAAAGTCTCAATCACTTTTGGCCGAACCCGAAATTAAACCAAAAGTTACATTTTCTGTTTCAGCCGTAATTGATCAAATATCAACTTTCGTCGCCGAAACCGAAGCCCAAGCAGAAATTCGGGTCGTCTAAAGTTGGAGGATTACATAATTTAAATATAACAAAATCGTGCTTTGCCGTGAAATGTAAAATATTTTTATTTATGTTCATTCTAGCAACTAATAAAGTTTGAAAACGTTCATAACACCGTCTAAAACGGCGAGGCATCAAACCTGTGCAATTTGTGTTCAAATTTTTTTTTCACAATGAAAGAATGAATTTAAATTAGGGATAGGTGTTCAGTATAAATTATATGATTGCGTTTATCTGTAAAAAATAACTGTGTGGGTTATGAACTGTGTGGTTTATTAACTGTGTGGGGTATCAACATATACATATAAAGGTCCATGCAATTCAGGGCATAATACTGTCTTGATTGTCTTCAGAATGTTTATCTTTCTATGAAGTAAGTAGTGTCATTAGCTCATTTAATTCACATGAAGCATGCAATTTAATTAGCTCATCTGCTTCACATGAAGCATGTACTTTTATTAGCTAATCTACTTCATATAAAAGTCAGTAATGTAATCAGTTCTCATTATCGGCTATACTTTATATTTGGATATTCATAAACGGCTGTCGGAAATCAACTTCTAGCAATACGCTTATCAATGAATTGTTCTCGGCACTTGGATGACGTGCTCATTGCTTTACCTGGCATTCATTCTAAGTGAGATTACATGTTTTAAACACTACAAAACACTTCAGTGACTGATATGAAGTCTAAAGGGGAATAACATGTTTTAAACACTACACAATACTTCAGCTGCTGGAAGGATAACAAATGATTTATTTCCAAATAGAGACATTGGGTGCTGAATAGACCATTGGTGTTAACCGAGCAAATCTCAAGGTTTTTGTCTTGAGTTCAATCAATACCAAACCCCAGTCAAGCAAACACATGACCAGCTCCCCATCTAACCAGATTCCCATTTAACCAGCTCACCATCTAAGAAGCTCCCCATTTAACCAGCATCTCGTCTAACCAGCTTCTAATTAAACCAGCAACTCTTCTAACCATCATTTTATCCAACTAGTACTCCATCTATCTAGCTACTCATCTAACCAGCAATTTATCGGTCCAGCAACTCATCTATCCAGCAACTCATGAAACCAGCTAACTATCTAACTAGAACCCGCTTTTAACCAAAAATTCATCTAACTAGCTACTCATCTAACTAGTGACTCATCTAACCAGTTCTCCATCTAGCCAGAACAATCCAACCAGTCACTTATCTAATGAAGGAATCTGTCATAAGCGGGTTACACCGGTACAAAGAAACATTCCGACATCCTGCGACACCACTGGTGCCAAGCTGTATCATCTTCAAGCGATATGCCTATGGGATGCATAATCCTAAAAGAAAAATCTCACACCTTGTGGATTGTCTTTGAAGTCCACACGATGGTCAGATTGTGACAGAAACCAGCAAAAAATAATTAAAATAATGAATATGAAAATGATGTTCTTGATACAGAGACACGTGTATTTGGGGGAGAGAGTGAGGGTAGACAGTAAGGTTACACGTATGAATCGAATTGGAAAATGTGTGTGTGGTTTTTTCAAATATTTTTAATTCAACTAATTTTAGAGACATTAGTTTTAAAACATTTTTTTTTTAAATGGACTAATGGGTCACAATGGCCAGGAGGGTGGAATATTATTTAATTTACTTTACAACAGTTATAAATGTTGGCCTTACTGCCTGTTCATTTTCATTGTTTCCCTAATGGTAGTGATCGAATTCAAGGGGACAACAACTTGAAAATAATGATTTTTCGTAGCAGAAATGTACCGAGACATTACAATAGTGGTGGTGAATATTTTAAAATATATCTACATCCTTTAATTATACAAAATTGTAGTTTTCTAAAAAAAAACTTATAATATAAGAATAAATATATTTTTTTTCATTTTTAAGGTAAAAATAATTATAATTTATTTTAAATAGTTTATAAAATAACACATTCATAAAACTTAAGATAAAACAAAATTTACATCTCTTACATTATACTCAAATTTTATTTCATAAAAAAATAAGAAAAAAGAAAGCAATTATTTCCCTTGAGAAAAGAAACTTTTTTTTTTTAATGCTTTTAAAAAAAAACTCGTAAAAAGTTAAAAATTAATAGATATAACAAACAAATTATTTATAAATAAATTAATACTTCATACTTTTAGAAAGGCAGCTGTCATTGTATTTTTGTCCCCTTTTTTTAAATATTTGTAAATCTCTTTAAATAATTTATTATGTACAAAAAAACTTATTTACACAGAAAAATACCCACATTTTAACACAAAAAAATAAAAATTACATCATGTACTAAGATATCATATTAATTTACATGATTGTTAATATTAATTAAATTTACATAGTGTGTGCTAAATATACCTATAGTGATAGCACATTTAATATAATATAGAAATCCATTGTAACTCTACAGATGTTTTATTTAAGGTATTCCTCTGTCATTATATTTTCTTAAATTATGTTTTGTATTTTAAATCTAAAAAGTGTTCCCAATGTCATGCTTGTAAAAAATTAAGTCTTTAGTATGTGGTGCAGACTTCTTTTTTGTTTTGGGAAAGTCATTTGTTTACGAAAAGTTTACTTTAATTTAATTGTAGCGCATATGGAATATGACATATCAGAATGTCACTGAATACCTATAGGTAGAAAACTAGTTAAAGAGGAATACAGCTTTGACTAAGACACAATAATTCACTTCTTTTTGTTTTGATTTCGTACTAAAGATTTAAACATATTTCGCTATTAAACGATCAAATTTATAATAATTATTCCATCCTTTTCAGGATACGTCTTATCACAACAGATTTCTCAATGTTACTGGAAAATTTAAGGTTGTTATATTTAAGGTTGCATCTCAAATCTACCATGTATTTCTAAAATCTTAGAAAAAGTCGTTCTCCGCCAACTCCAGGATCACCTCACTCAGTTTAACTTGTTTGAACCATTCCAGTCAGCATACAGGGTGCATCACTCTACTGAGACAGCCCTGTTGCGCGTCGTAAACGACCTTCTGTCGTCTTGTGATGAGGGCAAGGTATCGATTTTGTCTTTACTCGATTTATCGGCAGCTTTCGATACGCTCGACCACGGCATA
>CAXITT010001151.1:41709-76986 GCA_964033795.1 Lymnaea stagnalis | reverse complement strand
CTGAAAGAGCTGCTGACGCCTTATGTACCCACTAGAGAGCTCCGCTCATCCGATAGTGGCAAACTCTCGACACCACGTGTTTGCCTTGAGACTTACGGAAAGCGCACTTTCGCATTTGCTGGTCCACTAATTTGGAATGCACTTCCTGTCGATCTCAGAAACAACCAGACACTGGAGTCCTTTAAAACCGATTTAAAGACACATCTATTTCGCAAACACCTTCTGGGATGATTGTCAACATTATTTTCCAGTTAATGCATAATGGCTGTGTTGCTTATGGTTGAAATGGCTAGAAAGACTTTGCTATTGTATGCTTGTACTTAGTTTTTGTCGTTTTGCGTTTGTTTTAAATGTGGTAAACTATAGATTTGTTTTTTGTTGACTTTGTACCGCGCTTCGAGCCTTTGGGGATGAAGCGTGTTTTTGAAATGAACTTTATTATTATTATTATTATATATTATTAAAACAACTGTGTGACGTCAAACAATATTTTTTTCCCCTTCCCAGTTTCGTAGACTATCACTCCCTCTACCCCCGGGGTGTAAATACTTTTGGGCGGTCTAACTGTTCAATGTGTTTATCTACTAAATAGTGCCCTTTAGAATAAGATATAGCCACTCATACTAAATATTACCTTTTAGAATATGATATAGCCATTGATACAAACAATTGCCTTATAGAAAAGGGTTCAGAACTGAAATACATTTTGTCACTGAAAGACGCAGTGGCTTTTAAACACCATGTGGCACATGAATGGTCTCAAAATAATATCATTCTTAAAACAATTTAAATTTAATTAGAGACATACCGAAAGTGATTTTCTGATTTCGGCCGATACGGAAGCCAGAAGAGACTTTAAAATAACTAAACCTTTTTTTTTTCAAATTAGTATGAATTTTCGTTAAAATACGCCTTCACATTGATTATTGAGAGGACTTGAAATAGTTATTTTCTACGCCAATATTACTTAGCGGCAAATTCTTTATTTGTCTCATATTAAAAAAAAAAAGTCAACCGAAAATGTCAATCCAAAAGACCTGGTTACACTAGGACTACCAGCTACAGTATCAGAACAGTACTTAAACATCTAAAAATCGTTTTAAAAAAACGTAACATAAAAGTAAATTATAAATAAGTATACAGTATAATGTATCCAACTACTGTTGTAATCCTATGTTTACTAAGGCCACGTCTCAGAGTCGATGTCTGACGTGAATATATGTCCACCTATTGAATCACTGCACATAAAAATGTCCCCGTCACTTGCCACTATGATGGACAAAGATGTGGTGTGGGAGCGGAAGTTGAAGGCGCCCGCCAAAGTCTGCCAAATAAAAGTGTAGGTATGGTTTGGAAAGGAGGCTGAGCTCTATACATACAATAAACTCAAAATGCAAGTATCAATTTTTGCTTAATTTTGAATATAGTTTTGCATCACTCTAGTCTTAATCATTATGGTTGTGAAAAATACGATTCTTCATCAATTATTTACAGGAGTGCTTCCTCTGAAGTCACGCATCGGAATGAGAAATAATAAGTCCCCAATTTTGCTAAGAAAACTCACTGAATGGCTATTTGAAATAATTTATTATAAATGTCTTGTATTCAAATTGTTTTATTTGTGTGCTGAAAATGTATGTGTATGCATAAATGGCATCTTTCCGTCTGCGGGAGACGATAGATTATCTTTATTGCGTGCAGCTCTTGATGGAGCTGGTGAGACCAATCCTCGAATGGCAGTCTCTGTTAAGTTTCCCACACACGAATGCGGTGGACAGTATTTACCGGCCTTCCCCCTCGCTCTTTTTGCAGTTGTTTCCACCCTGTTTTGCTCCTCGGCATGTAGTGATCCTGCCTTCACGATGTCCCACCATGAGGATCGATCTTCTGCCAGCTCCCCCCAGTTTGAGATGTCGATGTTGGCCGACTTCATGTCTCTTTTGCATATGTCTAAGTATCTCAGACGACGCCGTCAAACTGACCTTTTCCCTGTCGCCAGCTCGCTGTATAGCACGTCCTTTTGGCATGCGACCAGGTTGCATTCGCTTGACGTGTCCAAGCCAGCGGAGGCGTCTTTGGATTAACATGGCTGGGACGCTACATATGTTTGCTTGAAACAGGACATCCGTGTTTGGGACTTTGTCTTGCCATTTAATGTCAAGGATGTGGCGCAGGCATCTGAGGTGGAAGCCATTGATCCTTCTTTCGTGGTTAGAGTTTGTGGTCCACGACTTGCATCCATACAGAAGTGTGCTCAGTACGCAGACCTGGTACACCTGCAGCTTAGTTCTTGTATTTCCATTTATTTGGATCAATAAAAAATCGTATCTTATCTTATATGTTTATACATTATAAAAATGTTTTATAATTTGTTACCCTCTCAATCAATGTTTAATACATCAGAACTAAATAGGGGCGGGTACAACAAAATGGCTCGTACTGCTTACAAAAATAATTATGCAAATATATATATATATATATATATATATATATGAAATGGGCGTTTATGACACAGATTAGAATAAAGACAATTTACATAAAGAAATAAGCCCACTTGTGATACATCGGGTGGAACACAACGTGATGTTCTCAGGGTTGCCCACACCTGCATTGATCCTAAGAGCTTGATTTTCTTTTCTTTTGACATATAATGGACAAACACTACTTCATGCTGCTTTGGGAGAAAGGGAGAGATGTCATGGAACCAAACTGGGACATTAAAATTGTACAACTGCTTAATGAGTTTATAGAAATTGATTTCAAAGGCTGAAAAGATCTTCAATAATATGTCAAGATCTAGCACCGCTGTGCGGACAAGTTGAGTATATATTTTTGTTTCAAATGAGCCTAGTATTGATAAAGACGCGCCGATTTAACGTCAATGATGACATGAAAATCACCCATGCAATGTACATGTCCATCAAAGTACACGTCCATCAATGTACACGTCCATTAATGTACACGTCCATCAATGTAGGTCAATTTGTTGACCATAGTTGATTGGATAGCTTTGAATCTTTATAACGTAGCCCCAAAAAATTAATACCCCCTACCATACCCTGCAAAATAAAGGACGGTCCATAAATGACGTACGCACTGATGATGCGCATGACAGCGTGGGAGTTGTAGTCACCAGACAGTCATTAATAGAACTAGCTGTCACCTAAATATCTATTAAATCCAAGAATCACTATTAGGCAGATTAAGGATAAAAAAATATCACATAACATTGTGTCGCATAAAATAGGCGAGTTAACGCTTTGTGGTTTCATATATAGCTCGCTTGATATAACTATATAATTTTTTTCATCTTAGTGATAAGACCCTGACTTCTTAACGTGCTCGTGACATGATAATTTCGATCGGCGACCAACCTGCCACCACTTTAATTTGTTGGGCAGCGGGAATATTTTAATTACTGTGTTCTTTTTTTTTTTTTTTAATCATAGTTCAAGTGAATCTGAGAGTAAAATCGCAGCAGACATCTTAAAACCGTATATTAAATATAAGAGTAAACATGTCTTTAGTTGCCTACAACAAAATATATGAAGCATACAAAACATAAACTTCCTTTTAATAGTTGTTTTCAAGCGTGCCGCTCTGATCAAGTTTATTAAAAAAGCTAGCAGCAAAATTAACTTAATTTAAACGTTCCTGGTTGTCATTATAAAATTCATGCCTTTATTTCATTCTTAACCTTCGACGATTTTAGGACTTTTAAATTGCAGCCTTTAAGATAATGGGATTATGGACAATCTTTCCAGTAACAATCTATTGGTCAGGTGTAATGACAATGCTAAAAATTTGGTTGTGATCCATTGCTTGTTGCTTTTGTGATCGATTGAGCCATTTATGAACCAACACAATTATTCACATTGAGCTCTGTAAAGCAGATGAGAGAATTAGGAATTGATTCAGTTTTTACGACAATGTGGAGAAAACATTGACTGAATTCTTATGAACAAACTTGATGATTCCATCACTTGTATGTATCGATTAAATATATCTTTTTTAATTAACTTTTCTTTGGAAATTTTCACAAGGCTATCCGTAAACAGTTCATATCAGACAACGCTGGTCAACAAACATTTCATATCATACAACGCTGGTCAATAAACAGTTCATATCAGACAACGCTGGTCAACAAACAGTTCATATCAGACAACGCTGGTCAATAAACAGTTCATATCAGACAACGCTGGTCAATAAACAGTTCATATCAGACACGCCCACTTCATTATGTTTCAACAAAGAAACGAACACTATTTACGCATTTAAAAATATATTTTAACTATCTATGCTTCATGTGTTTTGTCAAGTTATTAATATGGCTAAACGTGTATACACTATTGACATCCCCCACATCCACCTTTGGCATACCATACAACAGCCTGCATTCATCATTGCCATCCCCAACATCCACCTTTGCAGTCCCATACAACAGCCTGCATTCATTATTGCCATCCCCCACATCCACCTTTGGCCTCCCATACAACAGCCTGCATTCATTATTGAAACCCACGAAATCCACTTTTGGCATCCCATACAACAGCCTGCATCAATTATTGACATCCCCCACATCCACCTTTGGCATCCCATACAACAGTCTGCATTCATTATTGATATGCCCCACACCCACCTTTGGCATCCCATTCACCAGCATTAATCCATTATTGACATCCCCCACATCCACCTTTGTCATCCCATACAACAGCCTGAATTCATTATTGACATCCCCTAATCCACCTTTGGCATACCATACAACAGCCTGCATTTATTATTGCCATCCCCAAAATCCAGGTTTGGCAACCCATACAACAGCCTGCATCCATTATTGACATCCCTACATCCAACTTTGGCACCCCATACAAAAGCCTTCATCTATTATTGACATCCCCACATCCACCTTTGGCATCCCATACAACAAACTGCATCCATTATTGACATCCCCCACATCAACCTTGGCAACAAATACAACAGCCTGCATCCATTATTGACATCCCCAAAATCCACTTTTGGCTTCCCATACATTAGCCTGAATCCATTATTGATATCCTCCACACCCATCTTTGGCATCTTCTACAACAGCCTGCATCCATTATTGACATCCCCCTAATCCACCTTTAACATCCCATACAACAGCCTGCATTCATTATTGATATCCACGACATCAACCTTTGCCATCCCATACAACAGCCTGCATCCATTATTGACATCCCCAACATCCACATTTGGCATCCATACAACAGCCTGCATTCATTATTGATATCCACGACATCCACCTTTGCCATGCCATACAACAGCCTGCATCCATTATTGACATCCCCAACATCCACATTTGACATCCCATACAACAGCCTGCATCTATTATTGACATCCCCACATCCACCTTTGACATCCCATACAACATCCTTCATCCATTATTGACATCCCCCACATCCATCTTTGGCATCCCTTACAACAAGCTGCATTCATTATTGACATCTTCACATCCACCTTTGGCATCCCATACAACAGCCTTCATCCATTTTTGACATCCCCCACATCCACCTTTGGAATCCCATACAACAGCCTGCATCCATTATTGATATCCCCAAAATCCACTTTTGGCTTCCCATACAACAGCCTGAATCCATTATTGATATCCCCCTAATCAACCTTTGGCATCCCATACAACATCCTGCATTCATTATTGATATCCACGACATCCACCTTTGCCATCCCATACAACAGCCTGCATCCATTATTGACATCCCCAACATCCACCTTTTGCCATCCCATACAACAGCCTGCATACATTATTGACATCCCCAACATCCCCATTGGGCATCCCATGCAACAGCCTGCATCCATTATTGGCATCCCCACATCCAATTTTTGCCTCCCATACAACAGCCTTCATCCATTATTGACATTCCCAACATCCATCTTTGGCATCCCATACAACAGCCTGCATCCATTATTGACATCCCCAGCATCCATCTTTTGCATCCCATACAACAGCCTGCATTCATTATTGACATCCCCCACATCCACCTTTGGCATCCGATACAACAGCCTGCATTCATTATTGACATTTCCCACATCCACCTTTTGCCATCCCATACAACAGCCTGCATCCATTTATTACATCCATCAGAGACATCCATAACTTACATTCAGTAAACATTTACTTGCTATCAACTGTTCACATCACTTCAACCAGTATACATTATAACTGCTATCAAGTGTTCACGCCACGTTCACTACACTTAATGCAACCCCGCCCACACATACTAAAGACTTGAATAAAGATGGGATTTGAATGAGAACCAGCTCGACAATACGTCATTAACTGTTGATTGTTTGTCTACTTATGCTTCGTCAACTTGTCTGATAGACTTATTTAGACACCTTCTAATGAGACAAGATATGGGAATTCAGCTAGATAGATTCTGAAGTTGAACGTTGATAAGTTTAAATTTGTATTGTGAAGTACATTGATTTGTCAGTTTGAAAGGGCATATTAAAATTATACAAAGATCTCATATCGATATATCCAGTATTTGTTATCAGTTACTCTTGTATGTGTGATACTAGGATGTCCCATGATTGAGCGTCTGTATTAGAAGAGTTGATGGCCACATGATATCAAGAGCTACATTTAGACAATATCATCATGCTCCACATCAAGTACCACACACACTGGAGACACAATGATAGCAATATGCTCTACATCAGGTGTCACCCACACTCTAGACTGTCCATGATAGCATTATGCTTCACATCAGGTATCACACAAACTAGAGACGATACATGACAGCAACATACAAAAACATCAGGTGCCACACACACTGGAGCCTGTCCATGATATCATCATCCTCCACATATGGTGCCACACACACTGGATGCTATTTATGATATCATCACCAGATACCACACACTGAAAGTACCCGGATTTTAAAATAAATATTAAACATTGTGGCTATCGACCTAATGTGGAAACATTTTTGTATCGAGAAAGAGAAAGACGCATGACGTCACTACTAGACATAAATTCTCACCTGTGTTCTGACTTTAATGTTATAATGAAAATCGTTTGAATATTTCCAAGATCATTTATATTTATTTCATTACTTTGCGACTCATCAATTTTTTGTCATGAAGTAAATTTTCATTTAAATGTTAAAAAAAAAATTCTTTAGATCTCTTTCCCAAAAATGAAATTTTGTTGATATAAATTATATATAAGGTCGTCATTCAATTTAGTAATTATGTATGCCCCCAAAGACAGCGTTTTAGAAATGTTATGAATGTGTTATGCCATATTAATTGATTCAAGAATTAGGGGTGGTGTCATGAATGTGTTATATTACATTGATTGAATAAAAAATTAAAAGTGATTTAGTAAATGTGTTATACTTTAAAGACGTGAAACATATTAAATTGTATGACAGCTATTGGTATATACAGGGATATTAGACGACCGAGGATTTATGTGAGAGGGTTGTATGAGGTGGTGTGAGAGGGAGAGAGAGTATTTTGGTGTTTCATCCCTACAAGTAGGGAACGTATTCGAGAGAACGAGTTTTGTCGCATTTTCAAACCAATGTCATCATTTGGCAACATTTGGTTAAGCTTTATGAATTAATACTTATATTTATTTTATAATTTAAAATTAAAAGTTTCTCATGAGGCATCAAAAGAGAGACAGAAAAAAATTAATTACGCCATATAATGCCCAAAATGATGTTATTTTCTTATAACATTAGTTAAAAAAATATAGTGTCACATAAGAATTTAAAAATATTTATGTGGCATAAATCCTTTAATATATCTTTTTTTAAAGATAAAATATAGCATTTATTTCCCTTGTAAATATATTTTTGGCATACATGTCCTTTTGAAACATTTTAAAACAATGAAATACATTTAAATATATTTATCATTTATAAAATGAACCATACAATGAAAATTAGTTTTAGCTTCATGACTGTAACAACTCTAAAGTCTTGAAGGACAGATAATGCTTTTTAATACATTTTGGAAGGATGTGTTTTTTTTTTTAATGAGTTTTATTGTTTTCTTAACATTTCACTGATCAAGTAAAATAAAATTGTGTAACATGAATCATCAACGACAGTGCGTTGATATTAGAAATATTAAACAAACTTTATTTAAGCTAGATAATAAATGAAGGAAATATGTAATAGACCAACTGAAAGCTAAACATTAATTATCTGGTAACAAAATGTCACTATCAAAGTAGACTCAACTTAGTGTCAAAACCTTGTTACACTACTAAAACTAAAAAAAAAAATTAAAAATATCACTACCTACTATGTAGTCTCATTAGAATTTGAAATCGTGGCTATTCTTATAGTATAGACAATCTTGGCTGTTCCCCCAGTATTTGAATTTTGAATTCTGATTTTTCTAGAGTATTTAAAAATCTTGTCGGTTTTTTGCAGAAAAAAGCAATGGGTAACTTCTGTCATTGTCGAGCCTTTGGGGATGAAGCGTGTTTTTGAAATGAACTTTATTATTATTATTATTGTAACGTTCTTTGGAAAGGAAACAAGCTACAACTACAACAGAGTTTTGGGGCACAAACAATTCTAATCAAATGTCCAATTCATGTCTCAACACACTTCTCGGATGAGAGCTTGACATGAATCACTTTTAAGATTTCACAGAGGTCTTCCACTTATTATACATCCAATCAGCACACAGTACATGAAGGAAGAGTTTCATGCTCACAAAACCGCTAAACCAAAAGAGGCTGTAATTTTTATAGATGAGTTGTTTAAATTTTATGTGACTTTAGCCAATCAATTGGGGAAGCTTAAAAAAGAAGAGAGAAATGGAAATGGAGCCTTCTTCTGAAATGTTAGACACATGTTCTGAGGAACAGCCTGGTTAATAGCATACACTGTTTTAAAAAAAAAACTAAAAAAAAAACAAATTAAGACAATTACAATAAAAGATTTTAATATTTACTAAGCCAAATGATCTGTTCTTTCCAAAAGTACAATAACTTTGTGGAACAAAAAAAAAAAAATAATTGCTTTACAAAAAGTTAATTAAAAAGTGAAAAATGGAGAATTAGAAATTTTAAAATGGATATAATTATAATTAATTAAGCTGTCAAGAATTTGCTCCATCTTAGATTAAATTATTAAAATGACTGGTTTAAAAGTTTTCATTATTTAGCCAGATTTTTTAGAATGTATAGCACACTATTGTTCAGTTATTTTCTGCATCTACTTTTCCTTTCTTTTTTGCGATTCTTATTATTAAAGTAAACCCATGATTTGCTTTACCAACTGTTCTTAATGAATGTTATATGAACAAAGTATTTTTTTTCAACACACTCAGCTTCATTAAGATGTACACTATTCGTTACTCACTTGCGATTTAAGCATTCAGTCAATAACCAGATTGAAATTTTGGTAGTGGCTACTCAAATTAGGGGAAATTCATTTTGAACATGGGAAATAATATTTTAGACAATTTTAATACAATAAAGTTTGTTTAGTTAGCCTCAAATTTAATTGATAAGATTGTATGTTAATTTTATGACTGAAATTGTCCACGGGTAAAAGTAATAATATTTCATAATGACATTTGATAATTATTTGAAATGTCATATGTAGTGTTAGATAAGGTATTGTTTGCTGCGATTGCCAAAAAAAGGTTTGTCCGAATACACCATTTAGAGTAAAATCATTTTCTGGCAAGAAGTCATGTTAGTTTTGTAAGAGGAAAATGCTTAAGATATTTTATTGATGATCATTTTTTAGCTCTGTTTTGCTGGATATTTTTGTACTGAAATTGCACAGTTTTACTACTGAAACTATACAATAAAGGGTAAAATGACACAAAGTGACATTTCATTCATGCATATGTAACTAAAAAAGTAGAAACAACTCACTTGAAATATGTAAAGAATTGTTTTTATTTCATTGCGAAAAATTGGTTGAAAAAAAAACAATAAATCTACCTATCAAATTTTCAGTTATAGTTTTTACTTTAGTCTACATTTCCCACACAGAATAAATAAAAAAGTCATGTGTTAAACAAATTTAACTAAAAAAATGTATAAGAATTTTGTTTAATGGTGTAAAAAAAAAATTTAAATATAATAAAATACATGAAAAAAAAAATGTGACGTAGTATCTGATACTCTCGATTTTGATCCTTTCTTGTAGCCATAATACCATCTCTCTCACACACAAGCCAAACTATTTGATTCTTATGTGAAAGGGTTTAACGCCATACGTTCTCTCTCTCTCTCACAGACTACCCAACATATTGGATTCTTATTTGTAGATGTTTAACATCATAATACACGCACCAGTAGGTTATACTTAAATTAAATAGGCTTCGAATCGTTGCATGTACAATAAGTTAATGATTTGCTTGTTTACGCCGAAATTGTACAGTTTCTTTTTTTTTTTTAGATAGAACAGTCTTTGATTGAATTTCTTGTACAGTACTTTGTCGTTCTCATGCCATGTAAGCTTATTAGTAATGGTGACTCCTAAGTACTTGTATGCCTACACTTTCTCTACACTTTGATTTTTTTATGTTGAGATCTGTAATCTGGTGTTTCCCCATCCTGAAATCAACAACATTTTTCTTTGTTTTGACAAATTCAACTCACTAATTGATAAAGCTCGTAACTAAAATGCGATATAGGCCTTCTTCTTCAGATATCAAGCCAACAATGATTGTATCATCTGCAAATTTTAATTATCTTTATAATGATGTCATATCTTTTCACAAATGAACTAGCTAGATATCGCTTCAATAGTACTCAGTTTTAGAGTATTACAAGATAATGTTGTCCACCGCATCTTCAGTGTGCTAGTTCAGTGGCTAAAAATAATGTTTTTTTTTTTAAATTTTGTATTTACTTCTGTTTGTTCCATGCGGAGGAAAGTCTGTACGTCGGACATATAGTGCCACTCAATATTTAGAAACAGATCCCCCGGGGCGTTTCAGTAATAAAAATGTTTGTTGGCCCCAAAACAAAATGAGTAAAACAAAGTAGGGTTAAACCTGAAAAAATAAACGCAACAAAACAGCGAACGTGTTGGCAGAAAGCCTTTGTCAGCGAACAAAATAACAGAAAAAACGGTATACAAAGAAAAATAAGAAATAGCACTTAGCTAGTAAGTATTATCTGTTGGCAGCAATAGAAGTGTGGCAGAAGGAAAGTGAGTGAGAGTTTAAATACGCAGCGGCGAAAAAAAGGGAGGAGAAAAAAGTTCACTGTGATAGGTCAGAACGTGCAGGGGTGCAGACAATGGTGTAGATAACGTTGTGGATTGTACAGAGGAAACCGTCAGGTATCTGAAAACTGCCACGTGACGGTTTCCTCTGTACAAGCCGCAACGTTATCTACACCATTGTCTGCACCCGCTGTCAGATGACGTACATAGGGGAGCCTGGACGCCGTCTCTCAGACAGGTGTACCGAACACCTCCGAAACATTACACAAAAAATAATAAAATAATATTTAGCAAAACTGTCTATTTTTTATAATTAATTATTTTTATATATTTTTTTTAAAGAAATTTGTAGAATTAAATATATTAAAAGTCATTAATACTCAAAAATAATATTTGAGCCGTTTTGTCACTATTAAGTCCCCTTAACATATGAGTACAATTGACATGATGATGCTGATCGTTGATTACTAGTATAGTGCTTGCCTCCATGCTATTTTAACATGCTCAAAGCGATATGATGTCACAAAATCTATTTACCAAAAATAAATAAAAATCATATTATACATTAATGTCGCTTAAATATATTTTATCATTTTTAAAAAAAAATCCTTTAAGGCCTTGAGGCGCTATTGATTCAAAAGATCGCACTCCGAACGACTTCTTTTTGTGCCCATGGCAGTTTTTAAAGGGTCTTTTATTTACTGTCTGTGGTTTTTCGTTTGTTCTGCTACGTTACCTTAGGTTCATCTACTTAGGATAGTTCATCTTACCCAGCAGTATCTGCTGACCTAAGGCTTTACTTCTGACAAAGTTGTTAAAAACCTATAGGCCTTAAGTTAATTTCTGCACGAGAACCGCTAAAATAAAAACAAAACCTCGGTATATGCTTTTAATAATACAATGTCGTTTAAGTGCAGTGAAACTCCATAGCCAAAAAGCATGTCCTAATTCAATTATCACGTATTCGAAAAAAAAAATCTATTTGGCTACACGAGTTGTCGATAATTTTATTAATTTGTATTAAAACAGGTGGGAGAGTGGGTACTTTTATTTTGCCCCATTTAAGGATTGACTCTTGAATAACTTGTCCAAGCAAGAAAACAGTAACTGCATGAACCTTAAATGAGTTGTCCAACTAATGATACAGTTACAGACTGACATTAAAATTACTGTCTGGGTCATGATCAAATTACAGGCTGACTCTTAAATAACTTGTCCCAGATACGATACACTTATTATCTGATTATTTAATTTGACTTCTCGTCTTTTTTTTCTAGCTTCCATAAAATCTCCAATTTATAATTGAAAAACCTTATATAAACATCATTCTTTTGCCATACTTACATTAGCATGACTCCTATTTCAATATGAAGAGTTGATTTTCAAAATGCTGTATCTCCATTTTTGGCTTTTTGAGATAATCGACTTTTTCTGCTATACAATGATGACTCAAATTTTCGGAAAATTAAATGTTAATTTCGGTATATTTAAAAATATAAGTTAGATTATGATGAAAATTGAAATGGAGGTTAATTAAAATGTATTTATCTACTTGGTTGAATTTCTTATTTCATTTCAAAATGCTGTGTATCCTGCGGTAACTTAGCGACAAAATGCTGTATATCCATTCTGATAGCATAACATTATTCCCTGTAACAAATAATTTAAGTTGTTTATATATTACGAACCACTTACATAACAAAATAAAATAAAATTTTATCATATACATTAGATAATTGTGTATGACTAATGATGTTATTGATGTATTTTAACAGAATAGTATTATAAATGCTGGGAAGTCGCTTGTAATATTGTAATGTTTAGAGTGCTATAAGTTTGCATCATTTGTTTTTATAAAGCCAAATTCTAAAGAAAAGGAAACACAATAATGGTCAAATTCAAAAATCATTTTATTTAAATTTAGAACAACGACTCAATAGAAAATAATGAAGTGTCTGATTCAGAGTGTGCATCATCTTCAATAGCAGTTTGGTTGATTCAGAGTGTGCATCATCTTCAATAGCAAATTGGTTGATTCAGAGTGTGAATCATCTTCAATAGCAGTTTGTTTGATTCAGAGTGTGCATCATCTTCAATAGCAGTATGGTTGATTAAGAGTGTCCATCATCTTCAAAAGCATTTTGGTTTTGTTCCAGGGAAAGTTGATGCTTCTTATTTACATTCAAATCAGAGGGCAAATTTGTCTGTCCTTGAGCTCCCTTTCTTTTTGTGATGGCTGGATCTGCATGTGAAAGACTGAATTTGTAACAAATAACACAGCTAAATCTGTAAAGCAACTTTTTAATTTTCATTTCCTTAAATCTTCTAATGTGTAGTAACCATAACAATAATAATAATGTACAATGATTTTTTATTATTTTTTTTTTTTTAAAATAAAGTTACTGCTAACACACTTTGCAGAACCATTTATCGTGATTAAACATAACCGATGGGATATTTCTCCGCTTGAATGAAGAAATTATTTTTCTTTTTCTCTTGTTCATATCTTTTCTTTCTTTTTTGAGATTTCATAAAACAAACAACTCTTTCATCCAAGCCGTTGTTATACACGATGTTTGTTGTTGTTTGGCGTCATAATGTTTAGTGCGCATGCGCAGAATAGCTTGCGAATCACTCGGATTGTACCGAAAATATCTACAGGATTTTAATAATAAAAAGAAAAAAATCACACCACGTTTTAAAAATAAAATCATTTTTAGACATAGAATAATCTAGGATTAAAATGTGTTATGTAGGTAAACTTTAACATGCCCTTAAGGAGTCTGGTTTGCTCTACAAGAAAATACAGTTATCTCATTTCTTTCGAAAATGTCGGATACCGCGTTTTGAAAATGGCCTCTTCTTACGATTTACGTCACACCATGGGACAGTCAAAGCTTTCTGAACTAACTCTGCTATCAATTGAGGTGATGGGGACAAGGATGTTGGACTCTTCTTACTATTTACGACACACCATGGAACAGTCAAACCTTTCTGAACCAGCTCTGCTATCAATTGAGGTGATGGGGACAAGGATGTTGGACTCTTCTTACTATTTACGACACACCATGGAACAGTCAAAGCTTTCTGAACTAGTTCTGTTATCAATTGAGGTGATGGGGACAAGGATGTTGGACTCTTCTTACTATTTACGTCACACCATGGGACAGTCAAAGCTTTCTGAACTAGTTCTGTTATCAATTGAGGTGATGTGGTCAAGGATATTGGATTCTTCTTACGATTTACGACAAACCATGGGACAGTCAAAGCTTTCTGAACTAGTTCTGTTATCAATTGAGGTGATGTGGTCAAGGATGTTGGACTCTTCTTACTATTTACGTCACACCATGGGACAGTCAAAGCTTTCTGAACTAGCTCTGTTATCAATTGAGGTGATGTTGTCAAGGATATTGGATTCTTCTTACGATTTACGACAAACCATGGGACAGTCAAAGCTTTCTGAACAAACTCTGCTATCAATTGAGGTGATGGGGACAAGGATGTTGGACTCTTCTTACTATTTACGTCACACCATGGGACAGTCAAAGCTTTCTGAACTAGTTCTGTTATCAATTGAGGTGATGTGGTCAAGGATATTGGATTCTTCTTACGATTTACGACAAACCATGGGACAGTCAAAGCTTTCTGAACTAGTTCTGTTATCAATTGAGGTGATGTGGTCAAGGATGTTGGACTCTTCTTACTATTTACGTCACACCATGGGACAGTCAAAGCTTTCTGAACTAGCTCTGTTATCAATTGAGGTGATGTGGTCAAGGATATTGGATTCTTCTTACGATTTACGACAAACCATGGGACAGTCAAAGCTTTCTGAACTAGCTCTGTTATCATTTGAGGTGATGGGGACAAGGATGTTGGACTCTTCTTACGATTTACGACACACCATGGGACAGTCAAAGCTTTCTGAACTAGCTCTGTTATCATTTGAGGTGATGGGGACAATGATATTGGACTCTTCTTACTATTTACGTTACACCATAGGACAGTCAAAGCTTTCTGAACTAGCTCTGCTATCAATTGAGATGATGTGGTCAAGGATATTGGACTCTTCTTACTATTTACGACACACCATGGAACAGTCAAAGCTTTCTGATTTAGCTCTGCTATCAATTGAGGTGATGCTGTCAAGGATATTGATTTTTGATAAAGTCATTGACAGGTTTGAAGTTTTGAAGAACAGGAAAGCATACTTTAAGTTTAGTTAATGCAATGTTAATATACATGGAACAGTCAAAGCTTTCTGAACTATCTCTGCTATCAATTGAGGTGATGCGGTCAAGGATATTCATTTTTGATAAAATCATTGACAAGTTTGCAGTTTTGAAGAAAAGAAAAGCAAACTTTAAGTTAAGTAAATGCAATGTTAATATATATTATAACATATAGTTGTGATAGTTCTTGAATGCAATTACCTCTTGATCTTTAATTAATTTGTTTTTTTCTTGTAATTGTTACACTGGTACTTACTTTAACAAAAAAAAATTCATCATAGAAGTCGGAAAGGGGGGAGGGAATGACATGAGTTGACCACATGGGTGAATGCAACCCTAGCTACGTCACTGCTATTAAGCTGTCAATAAAGGGATGGGATACCATGAGTTGACCACATGGGTGAATGCAACCCTAGCTACGTCACTGCTTTTAAGCTGTCAATAAAGGGATGGGATACCATGAGTTGACCATATGGGTGAATGCAACCATAGCTACGTCACTGCTATTAAGCTGTCAATAAATGTAGGGGGATACCATGAGTTGACAACATGGGTGAATGCAACCCTAGCTACGTCACTGCTATTAAGCTGTCAATAAAGGTAGGGGGATACCATGACTTGACCACATGGGTGAATGCAACCCTAGCTACGTCACTCCTATTAAGCTGTCAATAAAGGTAGGGGATACCTTGAGTTGACCACATGGGTGAATGCAACACTAGCTACGTCACTGCTATTAAGCTGTCAATAAAGGTAGGGGATACCATGAGTTGACCACATGGGTGAATGCAACCCTAGCTCCGTCACTGCTATTAAGCTGTCAATAAAGGGATGGGATACCATGAGTTGACCACATGGGTGAATGCAACCCTAGCTACGTCACTGCTATTAAGCTGTCAATAAAGGGATGGGATACCTTGAGTTGACCACATGGGTGAATGCAACCCTAGCTACGTCACTGCTTTTAAGCTGTCAATAAAGGGATGGGATACCATGAGTTGACCACATGGGTGAATGCAACCCTAGCTACGTCACCGCTACTAAGCTGTTAATAAAGGTAGGGGATGACATGAGTTGACCACATGGTTGAATGCAACCCTAGCTACGTCACTGCTATTAAGCTGTCAATAAAGGTAGGGGATACCATGAGTTGACCACATGGGTGAATGCAACCCTAGCTACGTCACTGCTATTAAGCTGTCAATAAAGGGATGAGATACCATGAGTTGACGACATGGGTGAATGCAACCTTAGCTACGTCACTGCTTTTAAGCTGTAAAAAAAGGGATGGGATACCATGAGTTGACCACATGGGTGAATGCAACCCTAGCTACGTCACTGCTATTAAGCTGTCAATAAAGGGATGGGATACCATGAGTTGACCACATGGGAGAATGCAACCCTAGCTACGTCACTGCTATTAAGAAGTCAATAAAGGTAGGGGATACCATGAGTTGACGACATGGGTGAATGCAACCCTAGCTACGTCACTGCTATTAAGCTGTCAATAAAGGTAGGGGGATACCATGAGTTGACCACATGGGTGAATGCAACCCTAGCTACGTCACTGCTACTAAGCTGTCAATAAAGGTAGGGGATACCATGAGTTGACCACATGGGTTAATGCAACCCTAGCTACATCACTGCTATTAAGCTGTCAATAAAGGTATGGGATACCATGAGTTGACCACATGGGTGAATGCAACCCTAGCTACGTCACTGCTATTAAGCTGTCAATAAAGGTAAGAGATACCATGAGTTGACAACATGGGTGAATGCAACCCTAGCTACGTCACTGCTATTAAGCTGTCAATAAAGGTAGGGGATACCATGAGTTGACCACATGGGTGAATGCAACCCTAGCTACGTCACTGCTCTTAAGATGTCAATAAAGGGAGGGGATACCATGAGTTGACCACATGGGTGAATGCAACCTTAACTACGTCACTGCTATTAAGATGTCAATAAAGGGAGGGGATACCATGAGTTGACCACATGGGTGAATGCAACCCTAGCTACGTCACTGCTATTAAGTTGTCAATAAAGGGAGGGGATACCATGAGTTGACCACATGGGTGAATGCAACCCTAGCTACGTCACTGCTATTAAGCTGTCAATAAAGGGAGGGGATACCATGAGTTGACCACATGGGTGAATGCAACCCTAGCTACGTCACTGCTATTAAGATGTCAATAAAGGGAGGGTGTGGAGCTATTATCCTTTTTGGTGAATGACGAAAGAGATAGGACCTGAAGGGCAAGGCGATGGATGGGAGAACAGAAATCAGAGGGTCAGTGGAGATTATTTTAGTGTTTCCTCCAAACAATAAAGTATCAAATTCAAGAATTCTCCAGTTAATATACATTTATAATGATATTTTCGTAACAAAATTTGTGAAAATATAAATTGAATCCCAGTGACTTTTCATTTGTATAGCTTCTTTAGATTGAGGGATCGATGTCAAGTGGACTAAAGCTTCATATAAGATCTGATAGGTCACTTTTACCCGTCATGTAATAAATCACGAAATACAAACAAATCAAGCATATTTAAAGTTTTTTCCACTGTGCTTAAAAATTAAAATTATTATTATTTTTTTTTGAATCTAAATAAAAAAAAGAGAATACAATTAAATAAAAATAACAAATTGATGGACTTAGAGCACAAAAATTGTTTAAAAAAATATAAAATACATTTTCCGTGCAAAAAGAAAAATCGAATTTGTTGCAAAAAACCTTAATGATAACAACTAAAACATGTAGTAAAAGATAACGATCTTTTCCCCTTGAAAAATATTGATTAGCTATTTAAAAAAAATAATATGAGAAGATAGAAGAACATGGTTACTTGTTTGGTTGAATTAGAAACAAGTATAATATGACAATACTATTTTGGCTAGATCCTTCCTCAGCTGACAGGACAGATGGAAATAGGACAAAGTAATAGGGACGAGTTAAACGCTTAAATAATTTCTACTGTGAAATACCGCAATTTGGAGTGTTGCAAAACCAAGAATACAGAAGTGAAAAAAAATGAAATATAACTCTTTAAAATAATGTGAACTATAATGCAATATTATTTATGAAGCCTCTACGTAAATAACAATAAGCGCATGAGTTTTTAACTTGTAGAAATAGTGCATGACTATAGGCGTCATTTATATAGTGATCGACAATCTAAGCTCAATGACTTAAATGGTTAGGACCTTTGGTGTCAAGAGCTCAATGACTCAAATGGTTAGGACCCTATGGCGTCAAGAGCTCAATGACTCAAATGGTTACGACCTGTGGTGTCAAGAGCTCAATGACTCAAATAGTTAGGACCTATGGTGTCAAGAGCTCAATGACTCAAATGGTTCGGACCTATGGTGTCAAGAGCTCAATGACTCAAATGGTTAGGACCTATGGTGTCAAGAGCTCAATGACTCAAATGGTTAGGACCTATGGTGTCAAGAGCTCAATGACTCAAATGGTTAGGACCTATGGTTTCAAGAGCTCAATGACTCATATGGATAGGACATATGGTGTCAAGAGCTAAATGAATCAAATGGTTAGGACCTATGGAGTCAAGAGCTCAAGGACTCAAATGGTTAGGACCTATGGTGTCAAGAATTCAATGACTCAAATGGTTTGGACCTATGCTGTCAAGAGATCAATGACTCAAATGGTTAGGGCCTATGATGTCAAGAGCTCAATGACTCAAATGGTTAGGACCTATAGTGTCAAGAGTTAAATGACTCAAATGGTTAGGACCTATAGTGTCAAGAGCTGCCTTATGTTCAGTGATACGTTCTCAAAATCTCACACTTTCTTTAACACCACCTTGTTTTAATGTCTTCAAGGAACACTACCGCAATACAATAAACAAAATGAATCCTTAATTAACTTCAAGTAACAAAAACTAATTTATTTAGTAAAAGCACCATCTAATGTGATATTAAATTAAAAAAAATAAATAATGTCTGCACTTTTTTATGAAACACGAAATCAAACACCCTAAAAAATTTACTAAAAATATAGATGGCTGTCTCATAAATTTGACTTTTCAATGAACATGTGTTTAACACAAGTACAACACAATACAGGCCATTCTAACTTATGCATCAAGCAAGACATTACACATCATTATATAAAGCCTTCAACATTTCGCATGTCTTCTACTTTAGGGTCCTATTGACAAGGATTTTACATAGATCTTTCATACGTCTTGCCTTTGTTCTGTGTTGGCATCCGTTCACTGTCAACACGGCCAAACCCTTGCAATTATTTATCATTTGGTGACTCTCGTTCCTCCCCAAACTTCTATTGATGACGCCTCCCTTTTGTAAAGGTTCCAATAACATGTCATTAAATAATTCTCTCACGCTACGATCACCTGTATGCAACAAATCCATAGATCAAATGACATGATCAAAGTGATCACACAAATATACTTAATAACAAAACACAAAGAACATTCTAAGCAATTTCTAAAAGACGTTCTTGATATGATTAAAACGGTATAATTTCAAAGTGTATTTGAAATTTTATGTTATGTATTAAAATGTATTAAAGTAAAACGATCGATGTCCCACAACTCACTTGGTGACATTGCAACATGATATGAGCTAAAGTAAAGATGGCAAAGTAAAGAGTCTATAATAGAATACTTGAAAAAACAAACTTTCACAAAAATCTACTAAAAAGTATACGATGAACAATAATTCTTACCAATGCATTGCATTGTTGTTGCCTGTTTCTATCTTATAGATGTTTGAAATTTATTTTACATATTTGAAAACAATAGAGGGGGTTGAATTCTAATAAATTTGCGTTCAGGGGAAATAATTATGAACACATTTAATATTCATTTATATCTACATTTAGATATTTTTGTTGGGCAATTTATTTTAAATTTGTAAATAAAAATCTTAAAAATAAAATATAATTTAAAAGTGTTCTTTAAAATTAATGTAAAAGAAAGATTTATTGTTATTTCCTATTGAGATGTAGTTTTAAAGAAACTTTGAGATAAGTTTTATATACCAAATTTATATTTTAGTTAAAAGCTTAACTAAAAGGTGCACACGATATAGTAATGGTCAGGCCTGGGATTGTTCCCGATTTCGATCCCCTTTATGTAGGGATGCAATAAATCAAAGATATGAAAAATGCCTGCCAATATTTATTTGTTTGCAAATAAAATCCAACATACTGTATTTGATAGATAATTTTACAAGATTTCTGAAATTGGTTGATAAAAGGAAAAACTATAAATAGTTCCTTCAGGTTTTTGTTTCCTTTCAGACTACTCTATTCAATGACAACGGCATATTGCTTTTATTTAAAACCCACAAGGCCAGCTTTTGAGTGCTTTACCATTCAAACAAACTTAACACATCTTAAAGAGCATGTTTCCATCTATGGTTTACGATTGAAATACTTTTTATCATCTCTAAATTAACATTCGGTAAAAACTATTGATGTGTTCTAAATATATTTGTTCATGGTAAAATACAATAATAGTTTGAAAATAGGTATCTAAAAAAAAAATTAATACAATTTTGAGAAATTCGGGGCATATTTCAAATGGAGCCATAGGCGCCTGCAGTATTGGTCAAGGTAGATCATATGACACCCCCTGGAAAATAATAAATGTATACTAAAAAATAAATTACTCTTTGCACTGTATACCAATGACAACAAAACAAAATTCAAAATAACTATTATTTCATATAAAATGTTTCAAATGACCATTGATGAGAAGGGAAACGATGGGCGTAGGTACAGGAAAAAAGTACAATAGATGATGGAGTAGCTAATCTGACATTGGTAGCGTTTATTGTAGTACAAGAAAGACAGCTTGGGAGGCAAGCAGACACC
Source organism: Lymnaea stagnalis (assembly GCA_964033795.1). NCBI lineage: Eukaryota > Metazoa > Mollusca > Gastropoda > Lymnaeidae > Lymnaea > Lymnaea stagnalis. Next base: position 55,677 of record CAXITT010001151.1, on the reverse strand, counting down.
AAGTAGACAGTGAATAAGACATGATAGCTTAAGAAGCAGGGACACACCAAGTAGACAGTGAGGAAGACATAATATCTTGAGAGGCAGGGACACACCAAGTAGACAGTGAGGAAGACATAATAGCTTGAGAGGCAGGGAGACACCAAGTAGACAGTGAGGGAAACATGATAGCTTGAGAGGCAGGGAGACACCAACTGGACAACGAGGAAGAAATGATAGCTTGAGAGGCAGGGAGACACCAAGTAGACAGTGGGAAAGACATAAAAGTTTTAGAGGCAGGCAGACAACAAGTAAGTGAGGAAAACATGCTTGCTTGAGAGGCAGGCAGACACTAAATAGACAATGTAGGGACATGTATCAGGAATTAGTTCTAGTAATTGTCTGGCTGGTCAAAATTGAATGTTCACGAAGACTATGGTTTGTGTTAGATTATTTATTAGTGATAGACAAAAACCTCAATGGGATAGATGCCAATAAGTGGGTAGAGACATGGAATAGGAGTCGGGTTGTGTGTGATGTACATCGTGGAGAGAAGGTTGTCATGGAATAGAAGTCGTGTTGTGTGTGATGTACATCTTTGAGAGAAGGCTGTCTTTAATGATGTAGCATTTGAATGACCTTCGTGTGGGTATTTTGTAATGATTATAGTCAACTGACTGGAAATATGAGGGGATATTATTTGGAGACATTTGTAATAGAGCTAGATATTTCTTGACGGGCATTCTGATGAGATGGACCCAGTACTGCTAGTCGTAGTCAAAGACAAAGCACGAGGTATAAACATTTTTACTTCAAGTAAAATTACAATGGTTGCAAGGAGAAACCTGCAAGTTAGCAGAGCAAACGTGACGTGCAATGTGGTTTAAAGAAGTCTTTGATTTTACGCTGAAATTTCAAAGTTACCAACACATATGAATATAGATTTGATTATAAAAATAATAATTTTGAACTGGTTAGATATATAAAATTCAACATCACAAGGGTCAGATGCTTTACAATATCGTTATTTTAAGGCATCAGTTACTTGGTTTTTTGTATGACAATCCAATCTTTTTTTTTTTTTTTATAAAATATAGTTTCGTTTTATTGTACTCATTATTAACCATTGGGCACTTTACTTGCAAAGGGCGCAGTTGTTCCCCATCTCCTCTTGGAGTGATGCCTGAAAGAAACATTGGCAGTGAGTACAAAAAATAGCATGCTATCATAATTTTTTTTTTATTTTAACATTTAACACTTCCTGTTATTTTGGTTTTGAAAAACAATCTTCCGGAAATTACCATGTCAATTACTTAAGCTATAAACTAGTCTCTATTTCTTGCCCTATTTTCATCTTTCCTGTTTGCTGAGGAAGCCCCATAGCCAAAACATTTTTGTTTTGAACATGCCTAAGTAGGGGGGATGATTATGCGAACCACTGCGATATTGGGCGACGCTGGGATTTTGACAAGAGGAAGTTTTGGATCTTTTCCAAGGTTCCAAAATGTTGAGAACTCGACAGGCCACGGTAATCACGACGTAGATGTCGTGAGCTTGTCAAGGACATTCCTATAACTGGGGGGGGGGGGCGTGTCGAATCCATCTCCAACTCAGACAATTTTGCTGTGGCTAATGGTTTTTACCTTAGTTACCTTATATTGAGGAGGCTATTTTTTTCCTCATTGTTCGAGTTAGATGAGAGAATTTTTGTTTTCATAATGTACACGTGAATATGATATATTATGTTTGAGAGCAGGAATTGCTCAGAATTAAATTGTATTTTAGGGTTTGACTTTGTTGAGTTAGGAGGTGATACTAACAATTTTTATGTATGTTGCCAGATTGGTTAAACATTTTGGGGTGGAAATGTGTTATAAGTTTGTTTGTAATACATGTCGCTTAATTGAACATGTAATATTGTTATTGATTGATGTACATTTGGTATTTACTCTTGTTAATTGTTTGATGTCTATTGACACATTTTTGGATATGTATTTGTGGGTGACATGAATTTTTCAAATTAATGTCAAAGGAAGTGTGGGAGGAAGTTAGGGACTTGAGTGTATAGTGTGATTGCGTGTTGGTTTGAGATTATGTGTGTTGTTTTATCTATTATTCTTAGCATCTTGTGACGTATTATGTGAAAGGGATATGACGTATTATCATTGTAGATTTGGGTGGTGGAGTGTTGTTCTTTGAGTACAATAATGGCAGTTGAGGAATTAGTTTGTGAATAAAGATATTTTATCTAAGAATTATAGTTGTGAAGTGTATATAATAAACCCCTAGACAAGGAAGCCGACGAACCTATTAAGTAAGAATAGGTTTGTAACATTACGTTTAAATAATGTAAATTATGCTTCACCAATGTTGAATGTTCTGGCAATTGCGAAGTGAATTAAAAGCCAATTTTAAAGCTTGTATTCACTTGAATTCGATCCCTACGTTAAGTACATAACGTAATTGAGTAGTGAGTAGGCTGTATATCAAATTCCATCCAGTTAAAATACCAAACATTGGATTTTTTAGCTATAAAAATGACATTAATCTATATTTAATTCAATAATTGTGATGCACATTCATTTATGTTGTAATTTTTTTAAAAACTTTGTATGTATCTGATATATGGCATTACAGTTTAAGGTACTTTAATATGTTTTTTTTATTTGTTACATGACATTAACTTTTGTTCATGGTTGGCTGGCACAATCTTTGGACGGCTATTTGACCCGCTACAAATTTAACTTCTTATCTGAAACTTGGCATTGATACGTAAGGCCCATGACTCAAGTTTCTTAAATTTTGTTGACCCACAAAACAGTAAGGAAGACATGATAGTTTGAGAGGCACGTAGACACCAAGTAGACAGTGAGGAAGACATGATAGCTTGATAGGCAGGCAGACACCAAGTAGACAGTGAGGAAGACATGATAGCTTGAGAGGCCTGCAGACACCAAGTAGACAGTGATAAAGACATGATAGCTTGAGAGGCAGGCAGACACCAAGTAGACGGTGAGGAAGACATAATAGCCTGAGAGGCAGGAAGTCACCAAGTTAACAGTGAGGAAGACATGATAGTTTGAGAGGCAGGTAGACACAAAGTGAACAGTTAGGAAAAAATGATAGCTTGATAGGCCGGCTGACACCAAGTAGACAGTCAGGAAAACATGATAGCTTGAGAGGCCTGCAAACACCAAGTAGACAGTGAAGAAGACATGACAGGTGGAGAGGTATACAGACACCAAAAAACAATGAGGAAGACATGATAGCTTGAGAGGCATGGAGACATCATGTGGAGAGTGAGGAAGACATGATAGCTTGAGAGCCACGCAGAAACCAAGTTGACTGTGAGGTAGACATGATAGCTTGAGAGGCCAGCAGAAAGAAAAATAGAAAATTGTTTAAATTGTTGCGTTTGCCAAAACAAACTATATTAACACAAATTCTTTCTCCTGAAAGTTCAGGTCCCATCTCTTTCGTCCTCCACCAAAGATGACAATAAGCAATCTCCCCCCTCCCCTTTTATTGATTGCTGAAGTCCAGTGGCGTAGCTAGGGTTGGTGCCACCTGATGCGTTAAACTCATGGTCTCTCACTCGCCCCCCAAACGTCCAGATCGATTTTGTTTGTTAAAATAAGTACAAGTATAGCAATGACAAGAAAAAAACAAAGTAATTTAATGTCAAGAGGTAAATGTATTAAGAACTGTAACAACGTTAAGTTATGGATAGATTAACATTGCATTTACTTTTATTAAAATTTACTTTTCATGTTCTTTAAAGCTACAAACCTGTCAATGAAATTATCGAAGTCCATATCCTTGACCGCATCACTTTACATTTGATAGAGGAGCCAGATCAGAAAGCCTTGAATGTCACATGCTGTATCTTAAAAAGAAACTTTTACAAGTCTTCATTTTGATGAATTTATCACACATGAAGCCACAGACACACAGATCGTAAGAAACATTTGAATGCTTATAGAGCGCATTAGAAGAGACTCTAAAAAGACTTTTTCAGCTTTGAATGTTAAAAATCATATACGGACCAGTCACACATTTGGTTAACATGTAGCTATAAAATTCACAACAACAGTCCAAATTCTTTTGCCCTATTCAGCCATGAATTTCTCAAGTTGATAATCGTATAAGCATATACACCATGTAAAATGTTTCTTCTTCAATGTTCTTCTTCCATTTCCTATGTGAAGACACCTTTGTCATTCCAAATTCTTTTGCCCTATTCAGCCATGAATTTCTCAAGTTGATAATCGTATAAGCATATACACCATGTAAAATGTTTCTTCTTCAATGTTCTTCTTCCATTTCCTATGTGAAGACACCTTTGTCAATAAAGAGTATTTAATGAATTAGTGGTACTTCTATTTACCTTGGTCTTTGCATGAAAGTAGGCGATGTTCAACAGTCTAACATTAGAAATTGTAAGGATGTACACTCCGTCTACACCATCCCTGAAAGAAAATTTAAAAAATACCAAGAAGAAAAAAAAAAGACCGTTGGATTCTAGTTGATAAATTTGTTTTAATCCAATGCTGACTAGGAATGTATAAGAGACATAGTCATTTGAGGTTACTAAGTTGTGCATGTTTTCATGAATTTACTGTATTCTTAGAAATGTCGAGACGTTGAATCCGTTGTGTTGTAATGATTCACTCATGGAAATGAGTGTCTACTAGTCTACAGTATAGCTAATATCAACAGTTACTAATACAACCAACGTTAACAGGTTTGTAGCTAGATAGTAGTTTATTTAACACTACTCGATGAACAAGACTTTTCACTCATGGAAATGAGTGTCTACTAGTCTACAGTATAGCTAATATCAACAGTTACTAATACAACCAACGTTAACAGGTTTGTAGCTAGATAGTAGTTTATTTAACACTACTCGATGAACAAGACTTAATGTATAATTTCAGAATTTAATAATCAAATCACTCCAACCAAACATTACTCAATATACCAATCCAAACAGTTCATCCAGTATATCCGCCATCAATTCTCTCAGCACAACAACCGCCATCTATCTTCTCTAACAACAACGAAAACTAACGCGTCACTTCTCCACTACACAATTACGTCACAACAAATCACACACAAACGATACATCTACACAAAAAATCTCTAACTAAACATCTTTTCCCTGTCAAACCTTGAAACAATAATCTACACATAACAACAGTGATTCTCATACCCTTGACACACATTAATTTTAATTTTATTTTACAATATTAAATACGCACTAAAAGGCAATTTAGAAAAGTTTGTTTTGTGTTCCCGATAAATGGATTGCATTGTAATCAACCGCTTATAAAATGATTAAGATTGTCCCATTGCTGTTCATTTGAACGTATTAGCAATTATAATCATAATACTGAAACAATTACTTAAATAAAAGTGTATATATACATTTTTCATCATTTAGATTTATTAGATTTCATTAAAATATTTTGAAAAAATATATGCTCTTTTTTAAGAACAATTGGCGTTACGGTCAGCCTAGCACATTCTAATATATATAATTGTTAACAGTAAAATTTAGATGAGTTTCTTATACTATTTTAAAATACCAAAGAAATATAAAACCGAATTCAATTCCTACTTGTAAGGAATCAAACGCCATCATATTGTCCTCTATCCCACTGACTACCCTCTAGCTCTTAACCATATACTTGTCTCTCTGTATAAAAATATAATTTCTATATAACAGTTTCGAAATACATAATTTGTTATCCTACCAGTGGCTGAAGTAGTGTGTAGTGTTTAAAACATGGTTTCTCCTTTAGAATACACATAAGGTAAAGTAATGATCAGAGCCACGTCATCCAAGTACCAAAAGAATTCATTGATAAGCATTTTGCTAGAAATTGATTTCTGACAGATGTTTTTATAAATATCACAAAGCAAAGCATGGCCGACAATACGAACTCATTACATTACAGACTTTTATATGAAGTAGATGAGCTAATTACATTACATGAATTATATGAAGCAGATGAGCTAATGACATTGTATTAGTCATATGAAATAGATGAGTTAATGATATTACATGCTTCATATAAAAAAATGAGATAATTACATGTAAGATTTTTATGTGAAGTGGATGAGCTAATTACACTACTCGGACTTGACGTCTTTCTCGCTAGTGTACCTCGGGCCGAAAGATCGGCCCTTACGTCTCCAGAGGATTAACAATCTTTCTTGCCACGCACAATAATAGCATGGAGCAACCTGAACGATGCCACTGTGAATTCGACATCAGTCGAAAGCTTCAAGGCTTCCCTGGCATCAGCTAGGAGCTGTTTGAATAGCAACATCATACCCCAACAGTTGCAAAGATGCCAGTACATAGATGCAGCAACGAAACATTACCAGAACCAGAATACCAAGAAACTTGGTAGTTCGAAAACTTGCCCATAGAAAGATTAAGTGATTCGTTACATTTACCATACAATAGCCAGACATTGGGTTAGTGTTTCTGTCAATCATTCATTAAAATAAAGTCCGCAATTTTATGTTTAAGTATCCATTACATCCAACTTAGCTGACTTATAATAATTGAAGTGACATTCTGTTTCGAAATAGTAGGAAGCCTAACCATCATTAGTTCTATAAATAACACTACAATGTAATCCTGACCGTTGAAGATGGCTATGAAGACAAAAGAAATGAACACAAAATTTACCAAGTAATGACAAGAGAACACTGAGATCTGACAATATTGGTCATGTTTTATTCAAGGAGTAGGGGAAATCAATGTTAGTAATGCTGCTTTCTGTAACCATGGTAACACTGCCATATAGCTCTGAAATGCAACCCTGACAAATAACTATTTCATATATCTCTGGCATATAAACCAGCAATTAATTTTTTTATTGTTCGTTCTTTCCTTACTATTTGAGTAGTAGCCTGGACTTGATAAGTCACCTTGACTTGAGTAGTAGCCTGGACTTGATAAGTCATCGTGACTTGAGTAGTAGCCTAGACTTGAGTACTAGCGATGATATGAGAAGCAGACTTGACCTGAGTAGTAGCATGGACTTGAGTAATAGCCTTGACTTGAGTAATAGCCTTGACTTGAGTAATGGCCTAGGCTTGAGTGATAGCCTTGACTAGAGTAATAGCCTTGACTTGAGTTGTAGGGTCCACTTGAGCTGTATGTTATTCAAATTTTTGGATTATTTCCAAAAATTCTCTGGTCATTGTCTATTTGTCTCAAACATTTATCTGTCAATAAAACCAAGACATTTACTTATTTCGTTTTGCTGGCATTTGTCCGTCACAATGTTACGATAATGTAAAATTTGCAGGACAAAACCCAAAATAATTTTAGAGATTTTTGTTTAGAATTTTAAGCGAATCGCCCCTGTCCTCGCAGCTTATCCACCCAAACCAAAGGAGAATCATACGTGAAGGATGCAGCTTGGCACCAGGTGTGCTGTCTTGAGTTTTCATGGATATTTTATTGTGTCAATGTTATACGCATGCAGGACTCCATCTTTAGGTTTTAATTCAGAGTTTCCTTCTTTTAGATGAGTTGCCATCCAGGGTAAACTAGTCCAATGCATACGGCAGATATTTTTGCTTGATTTCACTTTGGTTGGGACTGAACTGAAGACCATGCAATTGAGATTGACTCCGTCTAAACCACTTGGCCACTCTGACATACAACCTTGACATGTAACCCTGACTTACTGTCATGAAAATACCAGTAACACATAACCGTGACGTATACCTTTGACATGTAATCGTGTATACAATTTACATATAAAATGATTAATAACTCTGACAAATAACTCTTACATATAACCCTGATAATTATACCTGAGATTTAACAATGACATATAAACCTCTGTTCTACAACCTTACATTTCTTTCAGGTAATTAATATATTTTACACTGACACAAACATTTAGAAACGACACAATATATACAATATTCTTATTAGCAAAGATAAGTGTTAAATTCTAACAATGTTTTGTTACCATTAGCAGACAATCGATAATTTAAAGAATGTTACTATGTTTTGTTAAATCTTGTAGAAACCAAAAATAAAATTATTTTGATGAAATAAAATTGAAATAATTAACAATAGTCTTAGCACTTAAATTAATCCTATTAAGTCATCAATAAAGGAGGTTATTTTCCCGCTTGGTCGAGGACCGAAGAGATGTGGTAACGAAAATGACAAGGACAGGTGAGATTTTTTAAGCGTAACATTTTTAAAAGTAACGTTTTAATTCTACCATTTATATTTTTTTGTATCTATATTTAAATGGAATATACACATTATTGTGTAAAGTTGGCGAAAATTCCTTTTGTATAATATCTCTAGGTGTAGGGATTGAGTTTAATCGGACAGCAGCTTTAAAACTATTTATTATTCACCGTGTCGGCGCTTAGTTTTTAACGTTGATTAGTATGTGTCAATAAAATATTCATTTCTATTGAAGTTATTAAGTTCAAGATTTTTATGTTAATAAAAAGAAGCATAATAAATTAATTTTAGTATCACTTTTAAGAATAATTTGATTTACTTTTGTAATTTAAATGTTTTTTAATTTTAAAAATGCTCATCAAAAAAGAATTTAAACTGTATCACAAAAAATCCGAAATGATATTGGCAAAAAAGATGGCAAACAAAAACGATAGTTGCCCTATAAAACAACAAACAAACCACAAACTAGTTGCAATAAACCTTTTTTTTTTTAAAAATGATAAACAATGTTTGTGTAAGCTTGCATTAAGAACCATGAAAATATGATACAAACTTTTGTGCTAAGGGTCTTTCTTAACAAAAATGGTAGATGAAAATGCGGCAAGAAATAGAAACAAGTTAAAAACTAAAATGATCGCTATTTTTTTTCCTTGAATTTGGATTTTCCAAAACCAAGATTGAAGAATGTGAAAGAAAAGTTATGTAAAGTTTTTGTTCAAAATAATATAATTTAGAATGTCATGCTATATTACCTACCCTCTACTTTAATAACAATACTGATGGCTTTTTGACTTGAAGCCATCTTTGTTGACTAGGAGTTACATAGAAATTAATTGTCAATGTAAGCTGTATGACTCAAGTTGTTTGAGAGTTACTCGTGCCTCGAGCTCCCCTATGCTCAAATTGTTGAAGAGCCACTGATGCCCGTAGCTCCCCTATGCTCAAATTTCTACCATACCTCTGATACAAACTTGCCTTAAGATCCTCAAATAAACAGCAATACAAGACCCCAGAAACCAACATGTTTTAATGTGACCAAATGAAACAAAAACAACAACATTGTGATAATTTGAGTCTAAATTTTGTAAATTCTTCCATCGTAAAATCGCTCTTGTTAAATAATACCCCCTAGCCCCAGTTTGCTCTTGCCGTACAATAACCCGAGTAATCTCTTTTTTTAATATTGGATTCCGACGTGCGACGGCTCAAGCAACACCGTGATTCTGCGCCCCTTTCTCTCCCTTATCATTGTTCTGGGTGGTAAGTCAAATCCTTAAGTTTATGCATCAGAAGAAAAGGTTTAACAAATCTATGAAGAATGTTTTTCTCACTTATTCATGTTGTAATGATAAAAAAATTTAAAAAAAAAAAAAAAAAAAAAAAAAATAAAATAAAAAAGAAAAAAATTTGTTAAATAATACCCCCTACCCCCAGTTTGCCCTTGCCGTACAATAACCCGAGTAATCTCTTTTGTTATTATTGGATTCCGACGTGTGACGGCTCAAGCAACAATGTGATTCTGCACCCCCCCCCTCCTCTGCCTTATCATTGTTTTAGGTGGTAAGTCAAATCCTTAAGTTTATGCACCAGAAGAAAAGGTTTTACAAATCTATGAAGAGTGTTATTTTCACTTACTCATGTTGTAATAAGCAAAAAAAAAATAAAAAATGAATACAAATTACAAATAAAATTAAAAATGAACAATTCCATCTCAATTCTCATCTCTCTGAATATGTATTAACAACTTTATAAGGCATATTGCTATATAAATGCTTAAATTTCCATTGATATAGCATAAGCTTAAGGGCAGAACCAAAAATTATTATATTTTATTATATTTTGTCAGAATTTATTAATATGTTAGTATACAATTGTACAGTTGAGGACTTGGTAGACAGAGGAAAATTCTATAGCTAATATTAGTTTTTAGCCTGACATCAGACAACCAGTCTTACCTGTAAATGATCTGTTAAAATACTTGTATCCATGGTGACAGGAACAGGAGAAACCACCCATAAAGTTGCCACACACTTGGTCACAATCATTGGTCAGATAGCTGGAACATTCATTGATGTCTGGAATAACAGTTGACAGTCAACTATACTGGTATTTGTGTTAAGATATAACAGGACATATCATTTCCATGTAACATTAAAATGTTTAGATAACCCCAATTGTATTCCATAAAAAAGCAAAAAGTTATTATGTCCCCTCTCCAACATGGACAAGTGATTTTCATAATAACAATTTTAACAAAATGTATCCTGATGTATATAATAAATATTAGTTTCTGAGTTTTAATGTAATGTTTAGAGGTTAAGCTTGATGTTAAATTAAAATTTAAACTCACATAATCTAAACTTGTATGTCTTTTACTATTTTCTAATTAATGGTACACATTTTAAATATAATGTCCGATCTAAAGACAAAAGTGTTCAGAATAAATAAGACCAAAAAATATCCTTAGTAAATCTTTTTTTTTATAAGTTGGTGAACAAAACATTTTATGTTTTAGCAGGCACGAATTTGAAATAAAAAGATTATTCTGACAAAATAATTTACCTTGACATTGTCCATTTTCTTTACTGTATCATTCTAAACATTGACAACTGGCACTACCAAAACTGTTGTCACACATTTTTTCCCAGCCTGACAGATGAGGAGTCCAGTAGTACACTAATCTACATCTCTGTCACAGTGTGCTACTATGGTTACAAAGAACATGGGAATATAGTCACAAATGGTATTCAAAATTCTGTCAATTTAAACTAATTGTTCATGTATTAAGTAAAAATATTACCTGAATACATGAAAAATAATATTCAAACTGTTAAACTTACCAGTAAATCCTAGTTTACAGAGGAATCATCTCACAGGGTCATATATGACAGCACCAGTACCACAGGCCCAGTCATTGCTACAATTGAATCCCCTTTTACCTTGACCACAAGCTGCATAGAGCAGGTCATACAGGTTCAAGTGATCAAATGTTTATTCAGTGATATCTGTTAAAATAAAAGGATGGATACTTTTTTTTGAAACTTAAGTAATTTAAATTTTTAGAAATATTTTAAAATATATATGAAAAACAAAAGCATTATTTTATAGACTATAGCACAGGATAATCTTTTGAAAATTAACATGGTTAACTATTGCTATTTTGTGGATGGCCTTCAGCTATCACTTGAATTATGATCAATCTCTCTCAAACAATAATTTATAATATTGTCCAATGAAAAAATTACATAGTACTTTATTAGATTTTATTACCACAGCAATAATAAGCCTTGCTCTAAGGATGTCCTGCAATAATGATTCTGGGATGCAACAATCACACACTTATATAATATTCCACATCACAATTGAATCTCAAAACTTCCATACTTCATTAATCCATACAAGAGAGAATAAAAAGATGTCTGCTTCCTGTCAGATCAAATGGTACACTGCCTCAATCTACCAATGCGTGAGGTCTAACTCCGCACTAGAAAAATATAGTTCCCACTTTTTCTCGTGATTCACAAATGACTACAAAGTTATAATCAAATTACTACGCCATCCTGACATGTGTCGCGTGTAGATTTACATCCAACTTGGTCTATTACATAAACAAATTAAGACATTTTAATTTTTTTTTTGTTATTTCACATAGAAATTTAAAAATTTAATCAAGACAGAAAATTCTGGTTTGGTCATGTCAAAAAAATCAAACAAAAAACATCCATAAATATCGACTTCTCAGCTCACCACTCACCTTGGCATGACCAAATTCCTTGAAGGCTGTATCCACTTTTACACAAAAAATATTCAGTGTTAGTACCTTGTACAAAAGTACAGATGTCATCAAATTTTGGATTACACACAATGTCCCTTGAAATTCAGTTTTTAAAAAAATTGTCACTCGTATACATCTGTGTTAAATACGCTATAAACCTTTGCAACAGTAGTACTTTTTTATACATTTTACCCAAGATTTGCTAATTTCAGACTTATTTTCATTAAATGGATTACAGAAATAGATGACTTCTTTAAAACCATTTTCAAACATTTGAATTACATTTCCTGTGGTCAGTGGTTTAGGAAGGAAGGTGGCAGGCAAAAAGTGTGTTCCCCTCCAGGGAGTACTTTTTCTCTTATATGGAGGGGTGGCATTTTCATCCAAGTGCATATATTTTTTTTTGTTTTCTTGCTGATAAGCGGTAGAGAAAATCTTGACCTAAGTTGGTGGCACTAGTACAAGCTACAACACTGCATGTGGTACAGATTGATATTAATTCAATTCATTCATATCTGTTTATTTCTTAATTCTTACTTTTGACACAACTTTTTCTGTCAGTCCCAGAGTGTATCAATAGTTACACTTGCAGTTGAAGTTTCGTCGTGTGTTCTCACATATATTCTCACAGTTGTGGGTTTTTGTTGTACATTTATTGATATCTCAGACACAAACTAATGTTAACATTTAATAATTTAATACTCATTTCTTATGGTCATTATAGCTACAAGATTCTATCTTTATAGAAAATCAAGATGAGCATAATTGATATGTTGAAATTGATTTTATTAAATTATATATTATTTATTATTAAGGAACACAAAACCCCAGATTAAAAAAAAAATAAACAAACGTGAACTCAAATATATCTATCAGACATACCTTCACACATGTTATTTTTATTCCTGGGCTATCGTTTCCTACCAAGTCAAGAACAGCTGCCTATGTGTTGACGAAGTCTTAAACTAATAAATCACAGTTGATGTCTTCAGTGATATCTAAACGAACAGGTTAAATGTAGGATAAAACTGTACATATAATTTATGACGAAAAAAACATCATAATTAAAAGACATGATACAATTTAACTGGAAAATTTCGCTTTTTCCCCAAAATAAATAAAACAATTAAAAAATGAATTTCTCACCTATACTTTTGTGTCTCCACTCAAAGAGTATCCAGTTTTGCAGTTACTTAATCCAGAGCAATTTCAAGCATGGAGTAAACGCTTCACAGAGCAGGCCTGGGAAAAACCCCTCTCCTTACACAGGGTGGCAGTAGTTTGTTCTGATAAATTAAACATTTGTTGTTACAATTTTTTTCAGCAAAATTTGTTTTACATATTTATAAATACCATTATTTCCCACGAGTTTGATTTTTAATATAGCTTTGATTTTATTTGAAATATTCCTCTTTTGCATTAAATTCTTTTGAACTATTCCAACTTTGCATTAACTTAATTCAAACTATTTAAACCTTGCATTAACTTAATTCAAACTATTCCAACCTGGCATTAACTTAATTCAAACTATTCCAATCCTTGCATTAACTTAATTCAAACTATTCCCACCTGGCATGTAATTCATTTAACTATTTCTGAGTTGCATTAAATTCATTTGAACTATGGCCACCTGGCATTGAGTTTATTTGAACTATTTCTATATTGCATTTAATTCATTTGAACTATTACTTAGTTTAATTAAATTTAGTTGAACTATTTCTTCCTTGCATTTAAATCAATTGAACTATTCCCACATGGCATTGAGTTCATTTGAAAAAGTCCTACTTTAAATAACTTTAATTTTAATTAAATCTACCTTGCTGGCAAGTTCCATTACAATTTTCAGTGTTGTTTACTTTGCAAGAATATGGATAACCGACCTCAGTGTTTAAGCACACTTTTGTCGTGTGTGTGTTCTATCTGCACACTCATCAATATCTGCTCAATACTGATCTGTGGTTTAGAAATTAGAAAAATA
>CAXITT010001151.1:10721-30326 GCA_964033795.1 Lymnaea stagnalis | reverse complement strand
TTACGGAGGAGGGCTCCGGTCCTGACTTACCACGAACTGTGTTGACTAAGTAGTGGTCAGTACAGGACCGCTCCTCTCTGTGATTTATATGGTGGGTGTCTAGGCGTTGAGACAGACAAAAGCACAAAGTAGACTTGGACGAAATGCAACAACTCAAAACTTCTGGTGTCCAACGATAATGAAAGTGTTTATTGGTAAGATATACGTTTTTCCAGTCATCTGTCGTCTTCTTGTCTCTAGCAAGTATTCCCTAACAACTGCTCAGTTCTATCGTAGCTCTTTTCTCTCTCTTCCTCAACTAATCCGTAGTTCTTCTCTATCTTCCTCAACTAACTACTGTCGCTCCTTTCCCTCTTCCTCAACTCGTCGTACCTGTGTTCACTCTCCCTCAACTCACTTAACTCAGTGAAAGCTCCCTCTTATATGTGGTTCTCTACCCCATAGGTGGTCCAGGAATGCTATCTATAAACACACCCTTGCCCCCTAATTTCCGGTCAATTAGACCTTCCCATTGTTAACCCAAAAACTATCACGCGAAGTCTGGAAAACCCGAACATACTATTATCCAAAGAAACATTCCCCACTATACCAAGATGTGAGAGTCTATTAACCTTAACTTAACCCCATTAACAGCAGTTTCCTTCCATCCTATAAGTTTCCTTAACAACAATGGAGCTCTGTCCTATACCCCCGCCCCAGTCATTTGTGACAGTGGTGTGGGCAGGCAAGTGGATGAGTTCGTTGGTGGTGTGGGAAGGAAAGTGAGTGGGTCGGTTGGTGGTGTAGGCAGCCAAGTGGATGAGTTCATTGTTGGTGTTGGAGGAAAAGTGAGTGGGTCGGTTGGTGGTGTGTGGCAGAAAAGTGGATGAGTTCGTTGGTGGTGTGGGAAAGAAAGTGAGTGGATCGATAGGTGGTGTGGGCAGGCAACTGGATGAGTTCGTTGGTGGTGTGGGAAGGAAAGTGAGTGGGTCGGTTGTTGGTTTTGGCAGGCAAATGGATGAGTTCGTTGGTAGTGTGGGAAGGAAAGTGAGTTTTTCGGTTGGTGGTGTAGGCAGGCAAGTGGATGAGTTCGTTGGTGGTGTGGGAAGGAAAGTGAGAGGGTCGGTTGGTGGTGTGGGAAGGCAAGTGGATGAGTTCGTTGGGGGTGTGGGAAGGAAAGTGAGTGGATCGGTTGGTGGTGTGGGCAGGCAAGTGGATGAGTTCGTTGGTGGTGTGGGAAGGAAAGTGAGTGGGTCGGTTGGTGGTGTGGGCAGGCAAGTGGATGAGTTCGTTGGTGGTGTGGGAAGGAAAGTGAGTGGGTCGGTTGGTGGTGTGGGCAGGCAAGTGGATGAGTTCGTTGGTGGTGTGGGAAGGAAGGTGAGTGGGTCGGTTGGTGGTGTAGGCAGGCAAGTGGATGAGTTCGTTGGTGGTGTGGGAAGGAAAGTGTGTGGGTCGGTTGGTGGTGTGGGCAAGCAAGTGGATGAGTTCGTTGGTGGTGTGGGAAGGAAAGTGAGTGGGTCGGTTGGTGGTGTGGGCATGCAAGTTGATGAGATCGTTGGTATTGTGTGAAGGAAAGTGAGTGGGTCGGTTGTTGGTGTGGGCAGGCAAGTGGATGAGTTCGTTGGTGGTGTGGGAAGGAAACTGAGTTTTTCGGTTGGTGGTGTAGGCAGGCAAGTGGATGAGTTCGTTGGTGGTGTGCGAAGGAAAGGGAGTTGGGTGGTTTGTGGTGTAGGCAGGAAAGTGGGTGTGTCGGTTGGAGGTGTTTGGCAGGCAAGTGGGTGGGTGGGTTGGTTGTGTGTGCAGGAAAATGAGTGGATCGGTTGTTAGTGTGGGCAGCGAAGTAGGCGTGTGGGTTGGTTGTGCGGGCAGGCAAGTGAGTTGGTGGTCTGTGGCAGGCTAGTGGGTGGGTGTGTTGGTGTGGGCAGGCAAGTGGGTGGGTTCGTTAGTGTGTTGGGCAGGCAAGGGAGTGGATCGGTTGGTGGTGTGGGCAGGCAAGTGGGCGTGTGGGTTGGTGGTGCGGGAAATCATGTGGTTGGGTCGGTTGGTGGTGTGTGGCAGGAAAGTGAGTTGATCGATTGGTGGTTTTGGCAGGCAAGTGGGCGTGTGGGTTTGTGGTGCGGGAAGGAAAAGTGGTTGAGTCGGTTGGTAGTGTATGGCAGGACAGTGAGTGGATCGGTTGGTGGTGTGGGCAGGCAAGTGGGCGTGTGGGTTGGTTGTGTGGGAAGGCATGTTGTTGGGTCGGTTGTTGGTGTGTGGCAGGAAAGTGAGTTGATCGGTTGGTGGTTTTGGCAGGCAAGTGGGCGTGTGGGTTGGTGGTGCGGGAAGGAAAAATGGTTGAGTCGGTTGATGGTGTATGGCAGGAAAGTGAGTGGATCGGGTTGTGGTGTAGGCAGGCAAGTGGGTGTGTCGGTTGGTTGTGTTTTGCGGGCAAGTGAGTGGCTTGGTTGGTGGTGTGTAGCAGACAAGTGACTTCTGGGTTGGTGGTGTGGGTAGGCAAGTGAGTGGCTGGGTTGGTGGTTTTGACAGGCAAGTGAGTTGTTTGGTTTGTGGGGTGGGCAGGCAAGTTGGTGGATGTGTTAGTGGTGTGGGCAGGGAAGTGTCATTGCGGGGTGTCTGTGTGGGCAGGCATGTAGGCAGGTGGCTTAGTGGTGTGGGCAGGCAAATTGGTGGGTGAGTTGGTAGTGTGGGCAGGCAGGTGGGTGGGTGGGTTTGTGGTGTAGGTTTGCATGTGGGTGGGTGGGTTGGTGGTGTGGACAGGCAAGCGAACACGCGACGATATTTACTTTAAACTTGAATTCAGGTGTACGTGTGGAAAAAAGAATTTGCTTGGTTTAAATATAAATGTTAGATTTTATTTCGCAATTCCAGTAATATTATCATGAAAAGCATGTGTTAATGTTTGTAAATAATGCGATCATTGACAACAGGAGTAAAAGCTGATTGGTTACCTGTTCCAGCAATGGTTATTATTATAAGACAATGGGAGATAACAAATATATAATGTACAAAAACAACAAATCAAGAAGAAAAAAAATGGTTAGAAGAATTGTGCAGTCAGTAAAATAGAGGAATTATGTAGCCACTAAGATATAGGGATTGTGTAGTCAGTAAGATAGAGGAATTGTGTAGTCAGTAAGATAGAGGAATTGTGTAGTCAGTAAGATATATGAATTGTGTAGTCATTAAGATAAAGGAATTGTGTAGTCAGTAAGATAGAGGAATTGTGTAGTCAGTAAGATAGAGGAATTGTGTAGTCAGTAAGATAGAGGAATTGTGTAGTCAGAACTCGCCGCTTTATGTCAACTTTGTTGACTATGAAAAAGCCTTCGACAGTGGTGACAGGCAAACCCTGTGGAGATTGCTAAGGCATTACGGGGTGCCACAGAAGATTTAATCAGAAACATGTACGAAGGGATAAACTGTCGAGTTATCCATGGCCAGCAGTTGACAGATGCTTTCCAGGTGAAGACTGATGAGAGGCAAGGTTGCTTGCTGTCACCATTCCTCTTCCTGTTAGCCATTGACTGGGTGATGAAAACATCTACACAGCAGAAAAGAAATGGCATCCAATGGACCTTGTGGGATCAACTGGATGATCTTGACTTTGCTGATGATCTTGCACTTCTTGCACATACCCAACAACAGATGCAGGAGAAAACAAACATTGTCGCAGCCACTTCTGCTAGCATGGGTCTCAACATTCACAAAGGGAAGAGTAAAATCCTCAAGGTTAATGCCACCAGTACATCACCCATTATGCTTGAAGGAGAAGCCATTGAGGAAGTGGACAGTTTTGTTTACCTTGGCAGCATGGTAGATAAACAAGGTGGTACAGATGCGGACTTCATAATAAGGATAGGAAAAGCAAGAGCAGCCTTCCAACAACTCAAGAATGTTTGGGTCTCTAACAACTTAGGCAGCAAGTTAAAATTAAGGATTTTTAACGCTATGGTAAAACCTGTGCTGCTATATGGAGCCGAGACATGGAGAACAACGGCCGTAAACCTGACCAGAATCCAGTCCTTCATCAACAACTGTCTAAGAAGGATTCTCAGAATTCACTGGCCAGACAAAATCAGCAACCAGGAACTGTGGCAGCGGACAAAACAGAAACCCATTGAGGAAGAGATTCTCCAGAAGCGGTGGAGGTGGATTGGTCATACACTAAGAAAACCTGCTTCTAACACAACAAAGCAAGCCCTGAAATGGAACCCACAGGGTAAGCGGAAAAGAGGCCGTCCAAGAAACACTTGGCGCCGGTAATTGGAGACAGACATCAAGAAAATTGGCCATGAATGGAAGATCCTGGAGTAGCTGGCCCAGGATAGAGATGTCTGGAGGTCTCTAGTAGGTTGCCTATGCCCTTGGAGGAACCGCAGACGCCGACAATGATTGGTGGATTCCCCTCATGGACGAGAAGGCTCAACAAAAACAGTAGTATATAATATAATATAATTATAAATATTATTATTCAAAAAATATTGCAGGCTAAGTTTCTATAATGTTATTAATTTACTTTTTTGTGGCTTGAGACTTAATATTATAAAATACAATGTCGGCCTAATGGATATATTGAAGAATAAGAGCTAAATTACATATAAGTAATACTATACTATGGACATGAACTGGACATTATAACAAATAGTCTTAGATAGCAGCTTTTTGCCAAACTGTTAAGTTAGGTGAATTGGTGTTCAAAATTGCATTAGGTACCAGTGCCAGGTTGATTCATTTTATTTTAGTTTAATTTGGGAAATACATGGTCTGAAGTATTATTTCTTGTCCAAATGTAGCCATACTCGGTATACTCATAGATTAATAAAAATAAATAAAACTTTCATGTAAGATCTAACCTATCTTTTTATCTAAGAGGAAAAGGCCTGCACAGTTATATTATATACAAAGCACTTTTTCTAAATTGATATTTATGGTAGTGGTAGGCATAAATATTGTTAATCTTCATTCATTATTAACTTTGACATTAATAAATATAACTTTTCATTTTGTCCTTTTTTTTAGAATTTGCCCAAAAAGAAAAATCTGCTCACAAGTAAAAAATTAGCTGATGATTGCATATTACTAATGAACATTTTACAAGCTTTCTTTACCAGCCCTTTCTCATTCCTGACTAATTATTATCTCCTGATTTCTTTTCCAAACCAAATTAATGGAAAGTGATTTTTCAAACAAGTTTGTCTCTTTTTTTCTTGTGTTGTTCTTATTAGTAGATAACTGTTTTCTCTTATTACCTAAAAAAAACTTTTAGGCATGCATTTTTGAATGTATCTTATAGTATTTGGTACTTTATGTGTTTAAGCTAAAAATATGTTTGTGTCCTCCAGCAGACAACAACCCCTGGGGTTGCAGGCATTTCTGATTAAGAACCTGTGCCATAGGTTATGAAGAGGATTTAAGTCTGAGAATTAGGGTCATGTAAAATGCCTACCATTTAACAAATCAAAATTAAAAAGGTTAAATGGAAGTTATAAACAGTAACTAACAACATAAGGTGTACTTGACTGTAGTGTTAGATTGAATAGTATATATGTCTTATATCTTACCAAAAAAATAAAAAATTGGGAACTTTCAAATCTCTCACATACAATCAGTTATACATTGAACTTGAACAAAAACTTTTTTTAAAGTTTGTCACAAACACTGTTTCTTAAAAATTAAAATTAAAATATTAACACAATTTTGCAAAATATCAATTGAGACAAAAAGTTCATTTTATTACATTTTGAAAAAAAAATATTTTTTTTAATATCTCGAAAAGAAATTTAAATTCTATTACTATAAAAAATAATAGGCTCCCTAATTTATATTACAGTGTCGCTTAAGTTTTACACTTTTTTTAAAAAGAGCATTGATTTGTTGTATTGGAATTTTTATTTGAAACTTTCCGGTCTACGAAGGTCTATAGTAAATAATGTACACTATCTGTGCAATAAAATACTTTAAATTGCATTTATCTGAATATGTCAATTGCATGGTTTGCATTGAGAACAATGTTTAAGGGATCTTTATCAAATGCTAGATATTAAGTCTGTGTATTAATAAAATACTTTAAATTGCATTTATCTGAATATGTCAAATGCATGTTTTACTTTGGGAACAATGTTTAAGGGATCTTTATCAAATGCTAGATATTAAGTCTGTGTATTAATTAAATAATATATAAAATTAATCTTTACATAAGACAATTGTATATGATGATGTACAAAAGTTTAGGCTTGGGTTAAAAAGGGTGATAAATCTACTCACTTTATGAATTCTTAGAAATATATTGACTAAACTTTGCCAATAATCTTTAAATAAATCAAGAACTAAGCATTGATTTTCTTGATGAAAATACCAATTTAACACCAGGCTCTGAGGACACTATTTGAATTCCTTTCAAAACAGTGGCACAGAACAAAGTCACACTATATTCTAGAATCTAGATGAACATGGGTTTTCTTCAGCCCAGATGACCTAAAATCTTCATTGTAAATTCTCAGTGAATAGGTCGATCCAAAAACAAAAATATAATTGAGAACTGGGATATTTATTTGTTTGTATAAACAATATAAATAAAATGAGAAATTTATCAAAATAAGTTTAAAAAATAATTTATTTCCTTGTGAGTTGTCACTAACTAAAAGAATATATATATATTCTCTCATAGTAGAAAAGTTTACTGTGGTATAGATTATTTGAATTATCAATTAAATCCATTTAAACATTACTTAACTATTTAACAACTAACAATGAATAAAAGTTTTCTTTTGTTCCAACATCTAAAACACATTAGCAAGATGAAAAACTCATTGATCAATATCAGAAAAAAGTTACCATAACTTAAGGTAATGTCACATTTTGTTTCATAGAGTAACAATAGTAAGGAATACATAATGGGTATACTTCATTTCTTGAAATGAAGTAAGTTGTTATAGACAATAATTTCAGAAAACTTACAGTGCTCACAGATAAAATAAAGAAACTAATGGGTCTTGTCAAACATCACCAGATGTTATGAACTTTAGAAGGACTATATCCAAACAATGAATTCCCATACTGTTATATATGATATATAAATATAATGAAACAGTTCTATTGTGACTGTTGGTTCATTAAATTTAATGTCACACTTTAGTTGGCAATATTATGTGCTATTCCACGTAAATAGTCCTCAGCCTGAATATTGGGTTCAAAAGAATTGACAATGCAAGTGAGTCTTTCTGCTGAATCTTTATATTGTCTTCTTCTTGGAGGAGGCTCTTGACCACTGATGTATTGTTCAATACGAAGTTCGTTCAAACTTTGTTCACGTTTGATAGCTTTTATAAATTTCCAAATGTTGGGGTGGTCAGCGCAAACTTGGTTCTGAAAGCCCCTGTGCCAACGTTCAAGAGCATTGTTGGTTTTTGGCAAACCTTGTTGACTAGCATCAAAGCAATTCCACATATGAATGGGAAATCGAGGTGGACGACGGTGACTATGATTAGGTCGACCGATCCATGTGTACTCAAAATAGTCAACAACTACTTGAATTTCGGGTGGTACAATATTTCTGTTTTAAAGTAACTCAAAATACTCTACCACATGTTGTGTAGGAACAAATGCTAAGGCAGATAACATTCGTATCCTTAATGCAAATTCGGGGTCACAGTTGTAATTTAGCTTCAAGCCATTTGTTTGAAAATTTCTAGATAACCTAGCATAAGTGAAAAAAGCTTTTCGTTAAGGTAGATGTAGCCATCAACTACAAGTTTTATTTTATTTTTGTGCTTGTAACAAAGTTATACTCTGACAAGGATGCCATTTTGACTTCTTGTCATTTAAGGACTACCCATCGGTTTGATGCCACTAATTACCGATCAAGATTAGAGCTTTTGTTGTTAGAAATCAGTGTTGTCCCGCAATCACACATTTAAAAAAGGTTATCCAATTTTCTAAGAATTTTTATAAAAACGTGACTAAGATTGAGATAGAAAAACTGTTCGAAAGAATACATTTAAAAAAAGACGTTTTAGTGGTGGTATTTAAATAATAACTTGATACGTTAATTACTCAATGATTAAATAGCTACTGTTTCGTATTTTTCTTTTTGAAAACAAAATTCCTTTCGTACACACATCCTTTTGAACACAGGAACAGATCTCAATTATTCTCCGTCGCAAGTCTTAAACATAAAATTTATTTACAAGAAAAAAAAAAAGAAGAATCCAACAAAATTTAGCTCGAACAAACTAACATTGGAACAAATTACACTATCCACATTTCTTCCTGGCACTTCTTAGATTTAATAAATAATCGGACCAAAGTTCCGTTCGACCAAACTTCCGCTCGATCAAATTTTCGTTCGATCAAAGTTCCGTTCGATCAAATTTCCGTTCGACCAAACTTCCGCTCGATCAAATTTCCGTTCGGTCAAACTTCCGTTCGATCAAATTTCCTGTCGATCAAATTTCCTTTCGACAAGCCTTCTGTTCGATCAAATTTCCGTTCGACCAAACTTCCAGTCGATCAAATTTCAGTTCGACCAAACTTCCGGTCGATCAAATTTGCGTTCGATCAAACTTCCGTCGATCAATTTACTGTCGATTACATTTCTTTTGACGAAATTTCCGTTTTACGAAAAAGTCATGCATTTCAACGTTCTTGTGTTATAACCTAACCAACTGCATTAGATTTGTCTCATATCCCTGTATCTAGGGATCGAATTCAAGTGGCATACGGCTCTCTTTAGAACATATCCACTAATCCAAAAATGAATCACAATAAACGTTGGTTAAGCATAAAGAATAGTACATGTATTTCTGTTAAAATTGTCAGTTTCAAGTTTTTATCTCTAAAATTTCAAAATAAAAAAAAAAATTATTTTAATAATATTTGAAAATATTTGCAAAATATGTGTTAAACGTTAATTTAAACTACAATTGCATAAACAAAATAATAAAAATAACTCATAAAATTCCTTAAAGATATCGATAAATACATTTAGAAAGTAACGTCGATTGTTTCCCTTGAATATCAATTATATAAAATTCTTTAAACCAAAAGAAATTGTGGAAAAGGTGTGTAAAATATTGAAATAAGAACAAATAGAGTCAGACAAGAACTTTTTGGCCAAGAGACTTTCCCTACAGATGGGACAAATGAAAATTTTACAAGAAATAGAGACAAGGTAATAACTTATGTGTTATTTGCGGAAGTCAGATTTCCCAAAAAAAAACGGGATACAGGAAGTAATAGACTTCATGAAATGTTATGTGTAAAATAAACTCATTTATAATATCATGTTATTTTAGCTACTTTATACCAGTGTTTCTTTCAGGAGGCATCTCTCTTCAAGACAGAGCCGACTGTCCCACGGAGCAAGTAAAGTTCCCGTAGGGAAAATGAGTGCAATAAAACGAAAATATATTTGAATTAAAAAAACAATTAGATTGACATAAAATAAACACGTAAATGATACCGTAAACTAAATCGAATTGTGCATATATTTAAAGCTAATCTCGTTTGAGGTAGAAACCGACCGAATAGGATTTTCTCATTTCGGCTGCAAACGAAACTAGGCCGAAAGTTAAAAATGACTTTCGTCCGAAACCGAAGCCGTATCTAAAATCTTAAAGTGTCTTTCAAACGAAATAGAAACCGAAACAAAAATATTTATATATTTTAAAATTCGTTTATGCATCCATTCTGCAAACAATGATGGGAAAACCATTATTATTTACATTCTTTTTAAAACATAAGATTATTGCGAACATTAAAAAATAAACATCTAATTAATACTTGGGCATTTACAATTTCGAGTTAAAAGTAATCTACATTTCTGTAAATTGTTTTTTAAAAGTATTATGGTCCAGAAAAATTGGACCGGAGTGATGGGGTGGGGCAAAATGCATGAAAAATAAGCACTTAAGCGCCCTTTGCTTTTATACTATAATCATAACATAGAACACATGCTTGATAATACCTGCAATAAATATTATGTCTCTAATAGAGTCTATCGTCACCTCAGCATCATTTATTAAGGCTATAAAATATGACGACAATATTATCGTCACACTAATGCTTTGTGTTTCCATAAACAGCAGGCAAGATATATGTTGTTGTTTTTTTTTTGTGGTTGAATATGTTAGCGTTGTCTAGAGTTTATGAATCTCACCTGGCTCCGTCATACACTTCCCAATGACGTCATCTCGTCATCACAGGGTCCAGTGTAACTACACAATACTTTATTGTATGCTATACAAATCAGGATACCTTTATTCAATACCAGGTGTGGTGTATCTTTTTGTTTGCGACTGTGGGTGTATCTTTTTTTTTGGCGACTGTGGGTGTATCTTTTTGTTTGCGACTGGGGGTGTATCATTTTGTTTGCCCCTGTGGGTGTATGTTTTTGTTTGCCCCTGTGGGTGTATCTTTTTGTTTGCAACTGTGGGTGTATCTTTTTGTTTGCGACTGTTGGTGTATCATTTTGTTTGCCCCTGTGGGTGTATGTTTTTGTTTGCAGCTGTGGGTGGGTCTTAGTATAATTGATATATATCTTGGTTTTTAGGTATTCACAAAACAAAAGTGTCTATCACCGGGCCATAGAATTTCATGAGAATTTTTTTTTTCCAATGTATTTACCATCTTCCCTGCTTTTCTTCTAGACAATAATCTCAATTATGTAAGTTACCACTTGTCTATGATAATGGTGTATATTGCCTTTTTGTTCCCATAGAGAGGTTTTTGGTTCCTAGTAGCGTTTTTAGGCTGACATAGGAACGATTGGCTACTGTTATCATTTCTTTCACCATTGACCTTATTTATTGTGATCAATTATAGCCACCCCTAAATATTTGAAAGTAGCAACTTTCTCAAAGATGTGTTTGTTTGTTTGTATTGATGGTGTCATCTGTGTGCGTGTTTCGTGACATCATCATATAGTTTGTCTTTGCTTCATTTACTTTAAGACCAGCTTTGACCGAGACATATTCAAGTTTCAATCTTTAAGTATATCATTGTATGTTTCTACTAAGCAGCACTATATCGTCTTCGAATGCCAGGCACTGCAGTGGCTTCCTTTATAAAGTTCATGATGATTGTTGTTCTTTACTACGGCACCTCTCTCCAAATAGTTTGTAATGGTTTCACTAGTGCTCACATGTATGTTTCTAATGCATTTTTCTCTTTGATGTTAAAAAGAGTACATGAATCTCCTTATCCCAGGTCCTAATTAATTGAGAACTTTTCTCTCCCATTTCTTCTACTTTTGGAGTTAGCCATCGTTATATACATGAGACGTATATCATAAACTCTTTTGTAGTCCACATATAGTTGGTGTATGTTGATGTTTTATTGATAATGTTTCTCCAGGAGACATCTAATAGTAACATTCTGAAAGTCTAAAATACCATTTTTACACATAGTCTAAAAGAGACAGTGAATTAAAATATATAACAATATGTACCACTGCATTTTTAATTATGTTTTACTAAGGGAACCCTTACACTCGCTTTTGCTCAAGACTCTTTGTTTCCTCAATATATGTTTCTCATACATGACGTCAATTAATGTGACTTGACAGTGTTCAATATAGTCTTGAGTCAAAAAAAAAAAAAATTGGGCGCACAACAGTTTTTTTATTTCAGGTACTAGGCGCCAGAGTCCCTCCACCAACACTTGGAAACGTATTTCCACTAATCAAATACTCTTATCGAAACATCGCATCTAGCGATGTAATCACATTATATGAAACGTGATCCGCCAATTAATCATGCGACAGAAAGAAAGGGAGACAGAAAAAAAAAAAAGGAAATAACAAAACAAAAAAGAGAGATATAGTGAGCGAGATAATGAGGCATATGTCACATAGAGAGCATAAGATTGAAAGATCCACCCTGATGGGATGGAATGTAAATGAGAGAGAGAAATTGAGCGATATGAATCTAGAAAGAGATATAGTGGTAAATATATACATATTCAGGAAGAGGTAGAGATAGAGAAAGCCGGATAGAGATATAGAGATTGATATGGAAAGACTAATAGACAGACAGATATGTACATTGATTGAGAGAGAAAAAGAGAGATGGATGGATAGAGATAGAAATGTTTCAGCAGACTGGAGAACAGCGCAAGTCAATCCAATCTACAAGAAAGCTGAGCATTCCGACCCTGCCAACTATCGTCCGATATCCCTCACCAGCGTGGTAAGCAAACTGTTGGAGCACATAATCGTAAGCACAGTCATGATAGCATCTTGAAGCCAAAATATATAAATGAGTGTCAACATTGTTACCGAATCAATAGATCATGTGAGACCAAGCTCCTTGAATTTGTAGAAGACTTGATGACCAATCTGGAGAACCACAAGCAGACTGACATGCTGGTGATGGACTCCACAAAGGCTTTTGACCGTGCAAATAATAGTTTGCATCTACACAAACTCCACAGATATGAGATCCAAGGCCCCACTAAAACATGGATCGCTAGCTTCCTCAGACACCGATTCCAAGCAGTAGTGGTGGACTGTACAAGCTCCTCCTTTGCCGATGTGAAGTCAGGGGTCCCCCATGAATCAGTGCTAGGCCCCTGTTTGTTCCTACCATACACTAATGACCTACCCGAGAAACTGAAATGCCAAGCAAGACTGTTCGCAGATGACGAAACGGTGTATTGGACGATCGCTAACAGATCTGACCTGGACCAGCTACAACAGGATCTCAATCTGTTAGCTGAGTGGGAGATGAGCTGGGACATGGAATTTTACCCTGCCAAGTGCCATACACTATCAGTTTCTAGAAGTTTTACTCCTCTACACTACAAACATAAACTGTACGGCCATACATGGGTGTTACCAATCAAAGAGAGGTCCGCTGGGACGAGCACATTAACAATGTATGTAACCAAGCAAACAAGACCCTTGGGTTCTTAAGGCGAAATCTAAAGATTGGCAACACCTGTGTAAAATAAAGAGCATACATATAACGCCTTTGTCCGTCTAGTTTTAGATTATGCATCTTCAGTGTGGGACCATTTAGCCTGAGGAGCCGTGACAGGCTGGAGGCAGTCCAGCGACGGGCAGCACCCTTTGTCCTGAAGCGATAAAGGAATACCTCTAGTGTCGGCAGCATGCTGGAAACACTAGGCTGATCACCATTGTAGGAACGACGACGACAATCCAGGCTCTCCATGATGAACAAGATAAATAATTGGCTGGTCCATCGTTCCAGAATTAAACAAAAACTCGTCCCTTTCCCCCATAGACAGCGACGAGGCCATGACAGGCTATTCAGGGTCATACCAGCAAGAACCCATTATATGAGCTGCTCATTCATTCCCAATACAATCAAGGATTTGAGAAAGCTTTCAAAACGTACAGTTGAGGCGACAAAACTAGACACATTTGTGTCATTTGCCTCAAGCCTCCAAATCCCCATTGCATAATTCCTGCTTAAGGTGTCACTTGCAATCAGAGAAATATCCTCATCAACATCAGGCAAAGAAACATTGGAAATTCCAATTGCAAAACAACATTGAATAGGAGACAAAATCATCAATACATTGATCGTGGGCGGTGAATGTATAGAAGAAGAAGAAGAATGAGAAGGATAACGAATTACAGAGAGATTGAGAGAGATGGAGAAAGATTGACAGACATAGAGATTTAGAGAGATGGATACAGATAGAGAGAGCGGTAGACATTATAATAGAGAGAGATGAATAAAGACTGAGAGGGATATTGAAATACTGGCAGACAGAGAGATATATAGAGATAGAGATACAGAGAGACAGGGATATAACAGAAAGAGAGATGTATAGAAATAGAGAGTGATACAGAAATAATAGCAAAGAGATTTAGAGATATAGAGAAATGCTAATATACAGGGAGATAGAGAGAGACTGACAGGCTTAGAGATAGAGAGAGAATGACAATCTTAGAGATAGAGAGAGACTGACAGACAAAGGTTTGATATAGATGAAGAGATAGTGAGAGAGTGATTCTTAGGAAGATAGAATGTAAGACATAGAGAAAGACAGAAATATATATAAATATATATAAATATATATAAATATATAGAATGCTAGAAAAAAGATTGAGTGATAGATAAAGTGAGATAGAGAGATATAGAGAGAGTTAGAGAGTGATGGAATGAGAGAGATAGAGACAAAATTGACAGATATAAAATAATATAGAGAGAGATAGAAACAGAAAGAGTTGGAAAGAGAATGAGAGAAAGAGATATAAGAAATGAAGAGAGATAGAATAAGAACGAGATAGAGAGAGACGGAGAGAGAGATTGAGAGAGAGAGAGAGAGAGACATAGAGAGAGATAGATAGAGAGAAAGAGAGAGACAGAGAGAGAGATAAAGAGAGAGAGAGAAAGAGATTGTAGAATCTTACTCTCTCAATTCTATTATTGTACTTTCTTTAACTCATAATTCTATGTCATAAATGTCTAATATAAATGTATTTTATCGATGACAGTGTGAGAACTGTATGAATTAATACATACAACGATCCACCCGATTTTACAAAACAGAATTTTTTTTTCCAATACAAATTTCAGTAAAACAAACAAAACAATTAATATTAATAACCAAAGGAACTATGAAAAGAAATCATTGAATATAGTTATCATGATTTTTTTTTGGTGAAGTCAGTGGAAGTAAAGGTAGCCATACGTGACATGTTTTAGCTAAACACTATTTAAATACGTAGCCATAAAGATCCCAACCAGTTAAAAACTTTTTAAGTAGGTAGCCATAAAGATCCCGACCAGCTAAAATGATATAAGTAGGTAGCCATAAATATCGAGACTAATTACAAACTATATAATTATGTAGCCAAAAATATCCTAACAAATTAAAAACTATATAATTAGGTAGCAATAAAGATTCCAACTTGTTGAAAATTATATAATTTGGTAGCCATAAATATCCTAACAAATTAAAAAAATATATAAGTAATTAGCTATTAAGTTCCTGACTTTTTAAAAATTATATAAGTAGGCAGCAAGAACGATCCAAACTAGTTGAAAATTATATAAGTAGGTAGCCATGAAGATCTTGCCTAGTTGAAAACTATATAATTAGGTAGCCATAAATATCGTCACAAATTAAAAAAAAACTATATAAGTAGATAGGCATAAATATTCCGACTTTTTAAAATGTATATAAGTAGGTAGCCATACAGATCCCACCTAGTTTAAAACTATATAAAAAGGTAGCCATGAAGATACCAAGTATTTGAAAACTATATAAATAGGTAGCCATAAATATCACGACTAGTTGAAAGCTTTATAAGTAGGTTGCCATAAGGCTCGGAACTTGTTAAAAAATATAATTTGATGAGCAAATAGGTGTCAAACTGAATATTCTTTACATATCTCACAAACATATTTTATTTACAAAGAGACAAGTTTAAGATGTCTACATACTACTGTTGTTTTTAAATAGACATATGGCTACAAACTTATATAGTGATTGATACGATAGGTCCTGTGTAAGTTCTTCTTAAATAGTTCTCAAAAAGACATGTTCCATGTTGCTACCTACTTACATAATGTTTGCTAATATTTCATTTCCCGTTTAGCCAAACTACTTTAAATTAGTTTAAACTTAGTTTAGTTTATAATAGTTTGGTTTAGATCTTTTTGTTTATTAAAGTTAAGATTATGTTAGTTACATATTGGTTAAGTTGAGACTATTTCAGCTCAGGTTAAATAATAATACGTGACTTCACTTTACATTAGTTTAGTTAATAATCGTTTATTTTACTTTAGATAAGTTTACTTTAGATTAATTGAATTTATTATTTTAGATTTATTAAAGTATATTTAGTTTAGAATATTTAACACTACTAATATATGTAAACTAAACGAACTTTTACCAAGTTAAAACCATTTCTTAAAATTATTATTATTTTCTGGGGGCTTGGGGAGGGGGGGTGTGAGGTAAATTGCCTCAAAAAACTTGTTCAAGGCGACATTTGGTTTTGGCAGAAAATGCCAGGTTCTTTAGCTTCGGGTTATAGAAACCCTACTAGTCCGGTGCGCCACGTAAAGGCAGAACCTTTGCACCGGGCAATCTAAACCAGTTACAGAACAATCCATAATGGTCTAGATTTAATTAAGATCAAACTTATAAAATTTATTATTTAAATTTTACTTTTTTTTTTTTTTTTTTTTTTTTTTTTTTTTTTTTTTTTTTTTTTTTTTTTTTATTTTTTTTTTTTTTTTTTTTTTTTTTTTTTTTTTTTTTTTTTTTTTTTTTTTTTTTTTATTTACTAGATTTAATACAATTTTTTGTTTTTTTTTAAAAACTTTTTTTGTTTTGTTCAAATTTAAATTAAGTTTTTTGTTAAATTATTATTTTTAATACAAATTAGACATAGTGTCTTATGATTTTTTTCCGGAAATTTTTAGGGGATAAGTTTGATCTTAATTATGGGGCGCCCCAACACTAAAAATCAGCAGCCGCCCTCGCAGTAAAGGATCATGGGGTCGGACTCGTTGGGGCAATTCATCTGTTTCGTGAGGTCTTACATAACGCGTAGGTGCGGACGTACAAGAAGTCATGCTGCCGTCTTTTTTATAAGACGGACCAAAGCGTTGGTGCCGGGTGGCCGAATGGTCTAAACTGAGCAAATCTCGGGAGTTCAATTCCAGCCAAAGCCCAGTCAAACCCCCGACAAAAAGATGGCTAACTTTCAATTCAAACCAGGAGCCAAAATGATCACATAATTAAATAAATGATCATTTATTGATTCTCATTGTAATATAAAAAGAAGACAAGAAAAGAAAAAGACAAAACAAATGTAGGTAACATCGTGAATGCAACATCTTTAGATTTGTTCGTTGCTTACGGCCATTGGACTTTTTATGTTTTCAAACCAAGGAGAAATGTATCTACTTCCTTCCGGTTAATATCATTTCCTCTTTTTTTCAACATTTTTATATATGTGGAATCGTTTGCAAAATAAGCAATGGCCACGCCATGTAAAGTAATATAAACTGCTGCTAGACCGCGTAGGTAGTCAAGCTTTTATTGCAAAGTAAATTATTGATGCTAAAACATCGGACGATAACCATATTAATGGTTTTTGAATCTGATTCCTGTGTCAGTGAAGATGTTTGGGAGAGGTATGCCCCGCACAGTGACTGTGAACCAGGAAAAAAATATTCATAGGTTGCTCTCTACAAACAAAAGTGGCTAACAACCCACATAAAACTTCTATAAAAATGCAGTTTACAAAAAAAAAAAAGGCAGATTGCGTCCTTGCTGTTCCCACTATAATATATTAAAATGCAGTTTCCAAAAAAATTAGAAAATTATATAACTGTTTAACCTTGAAAGACATACACACGAAACAACATAGGATATCTGGTTTTTAAACATAGGAAAGTTCGTATACACAATGTCCCCAAAATTGTGAACAAAAATGTTTCTTTAAAATTCAAAAAATGCTATCAATATATATTTGTATCTTGAACCACAGATCATTATTGATCATATATTGATGAGTGTGCAGAGAGAACACACACATTAAACAAATTGTGTTCAAACACTGAGGTCAGTTATCCTGTCAAAAGTAAATAAAAACTGAACATTGTAATGGAACTTGCCAGCAAGGTGTATTTATTTAAAATTAAATTTATTCATAGTAGGACTTTTTCAAATGAACTCAAGGCCATGTGGGAATAGTTCAATTGATTTAAATGCAGGAAGAAATAGTTCAACTAAATTCAATTCAACAAAGTAATAGTTCAAATGAATTAAGTGCAACATAGAAATAGTTCAAATGAACTCAATGCCAGGTGTCCATAGTTCAGCTGAATTTAATGCAACTCAGAAATAGTTAAATGAACTAAATGCCAGGTGGGAATAGTTTGAATTAAGTTAATGCAAGGTTGGAATAGTTCAAATGTTTTTTAAAGCAACGTAGGAATAGTTCAAATGAATTAAATGCAAAAGAGGAACAGTTCAAATAAAATCAAAGCTATATTAAAAATCAAAGCCATGGGAAATAAAGGTATTTTTAAATATGTAAAACAATTTTGCTGAACAAATTTGTAACAACAAATGTTTAATTCTATCAAAACAAACTACTGCCACCTTGTGTAAGGAGAAGGGTTTTTCCCAGGCTTGCTCAGTGAAGCGTTTACTCCATGCTTGCTCAGTTTGAAATTGCTTTGCTTTATGTAACTGCAAAACTGGATACACTGAGTGGAGAAACAAAAGTATAGGGGAGAATTTTATTTTTATTTTTTTTTTATTTGGGGGAATAGCGAAATTTCCTAGTTAAATTTTATCATGTCTTTTGATTAAGATGTTTTCTATTCATAAATTATATGTACAGTTTCATCCTAAATTTAACCTGTTCATTAAAATATCACTGAATTCCTGGATGTACAGTGTTATCCTACATTTAACATGTTCGTTTAGATATCACTGAAGAAATCAACTGTGATCTATTAGTTGGAGACTGTGTCAACACATAGGCAGCTGTTCTTGACTTGGTAGGAAACGATAGACCAGCAATAAAAATAACGTGTGTGAGGGTATGTCTGATAGATATAATTGAGTTCATTTTTGTTTATTTTTTTTAAATCTGGGGTTTTGTGTTCCTTAATAATAAATAATATATAATTTAATAAAAATCCATTTCAACATATCAATTATGCTCATCTTGATTTTCTTGAAAGATATAATCTTGTAGCTATAATGGCCATAAGAGATGAGTATTAAATTATTAAATGATAACATTTGTTTGTGTCTCAGATATCAATGAATGTACAACAAAAACCCACAAATGTGAGAATATATGTGAGAACACAAGTGGAAACTTCAACTGCAAGTGTAACTATTGGTGCACTGTGTGGACTAACAAGAAACTTTAACTGCAAGTGTAACTATTGATACACTATGGGACTGACAGAAAAGGTTGTGACAAAAATAAGAATTAAGAAATAAACAGATATGAATGAATTGAATTAATATCAATCTGTACCACATGCAGTGTTGTAGCTTGGACTAGTTCCATCAGCTTTGGTCAAGATTTTCTCTACCGCTTACAAGCAAGAACAAAAAATATGCATTTTGATGAAAATGCCACCCTTCCATATAAGAGAAAAAGTACTCCCTGATGTGGAACACACTTTTTGCCTGCCACCCTCCATCCTAAACCACTGACCACAGGAAATGTAATTCTAATGTTTGAAAAGGGCTTTATAGAAGTCATCTATTTCTGTAATCAATTTAATGAATGTAAGGCTGAAATTAGCAAAGCTTTGGTAAAATGTGTAAAAAAAAGTACTACTGTTGCAAATGTTTATAGTGTATTTAACACAGATGTATATGAGTGACAATTTTTTTTTAAACTGTATTTCAAGGAACATTGTGTGTGATCCCAAATTTGATGACATCTGTACTTTTGTACAAGGTACTAACACTGAATATTGTTTATGAAAAAGTGCATACAGTCTTCAAGGAATTTGGTCATGCAAAGGTGAGTGGTGAGCTGAGAAGTCAATATTTATTGATGTATTTTTTTTTTTTTTTTTTTTTTTACATTACCAAACCAAAATTTTTTTTTTTTTTTAAATAATAATTTTTTTTTTTAAATTTTTTTTTGAAAAAAAAAAAAAA
>CAXITT010001150.1:142664-153203 GCA_964033795.1 Lymnaea stagnalis | reverse complement strand
GACAAAGATTTTATAAAGCTAAAGCATCTAGACCTAGATGAGCCACACAGTGGGATCTGACTATGATAAAAACATCATGTTTGTGGCTCTTTAGGGTTAACAACACATGGTCAAGGGCTTACCAATAATCATTACATTAAATTACAATTTATTTACAACTGTAGGATGTTATTAACGATAATTATCATAAGGTAGACATTTTAAAAATAATACAATTTTGTTAACATTCACAATTTTTAGTTTTATAGTTAATGAAAATTCCCAATATTTAGTTTTAATCTCAAATGTATTAAAATTGATACCCAGTATAAAAATGTATGAGTGTGTTTGTATGACAATGTCAGAATTAATTTGTGATACAGATTAGAGAACACATTCTTCAATGAGTGACACTCAACGTGAAGGAGTTTACCATCAGGGTCTCATTTGGATAGCTCTGCTCAGGACCATAAAAGTTACCCATGATGTTTTACCATTGCAGATTTTTTTGCTACATTTCAACACTATAAGATAAGGTAAGATAAGATTCTTTTCTTTATCCAAATAATGTGTTTTGATTACATTGTATCTATTCATTTTTAGCACATATCCAGCAAATATTCTTTCTTAGACAAAATTTTTAAACCAGAGCAATTTAAACACATTTAATGTGTGTCTCAAATGCAATAATCAGGCATCATTTACCACAGAATTTCACTCCCTTAGTGTAACAGACTATGTTTTCACAAGAAAACAGAGAGGTAGCATGAGTGAACAGTGAATTATGTTGACCATGTTTTTCCACGAGGAGAGAGAGTGGATTGTATTTTTGAGAGGAAAATGTGAGCTCCACGTTTTTGGAGAGTAAATTATGTTTTTGGCAAAGCGGTCATTTTCCACGCTTTGCTGGTAATAAAAGGGGCAGTTGATTGAGATAGTGAGCGCAGAGCAGTTGAGTTAGAAGAGGTTGATCTGAGTTGTAGCAGAGTGAGGACGTGTATTTCTGAGTGGTGGAATATTATATATATATATGTGAAATGATTACATTCATGCAAGGATTATTATTAATATTATCAGTGTAAAGTGTGATTCAATAAAGTACTGTAAGTTTAATCAGAATTCAGTATCCTTCTTTGTGTGCCTGGTTAATAAGTGGAAGAATGAAGAAGTCTTAGCCGGCATCCTGAAGTATTAACATAAAACAAGTGACCATGCTACTGACATAACGCACTAAGAAATAAGATCACACGCCTTGAGTTACACTTAGTGACAATATTAACTTTAATTAAGAGCGATTGTTTGATTTTGTTAAAGCCAGAGGAGCACTCTGTTAAATTCTAACAGACTGGGGAACAAATAAGTGCCTAACTTTCAATGTTAACTTTGAGGGAAAGAATTCACCCTCATTGAGCTCATCTTAAGTATCTGTCGTGTCATGTTTAAAACAGAATGTTTACTTAATGAACTTAAATAATAAGTTTATACTAGAGGTGTGATTAGAATGTTAAATATTGATTGGAAGTATAGTTAGAATATTAAATTTAGACAAGACATATGGTTAAAATATTAAGTTTAGAATAGAAGTGTAAATTATGTTTAAAATTGTATTCCTCCAGATGAGTCTCCTCTCAAATTTGGTTGGTTGAATGTATTAATGAAAGCCATGGAGATGACCAAACTGGACTTTAAAAATTTCACATGAAGATGTCAGAACTAAACATTGAAAACTTCACATGCAGATGACCAAGATGGACATTGTAAACTTCACATGAAGATGTGAGAACTGGACTTTGAAAATATCACATGCAGATGACGAAGCTAGAAATTGAAAACTTCATATGAAGATGTCAAAACTGGACTTAAAACTTTACCATGACAAGGATGACCAATTGAAGTAGGTTTTTTAAAAATTGTGCCTACAATCAAACAAAAAAACCAACAACAATAAAACTACAACTATAATACTAAGTTTAACAGCATTCTAAAGATTAATTCATATGAACATTATGATTATTGGTATTATTACATACATGAAGACATTACCTACAGAAATACAGAGGATACCATCGTACTATTACAGTAAAACTTCCATTTTGCTACCTTTAAATTGCCATTGAAACGAGTGCGTTATTTGGAGGGGGGGGGTCTTAAAAAAGACATTTTCAAAAAACGACACTTAGAAAATTAAGTAAGCAAGTAAAAAAAATACACATACCATTAAGTATAGGCACCATCTTACATTCAGAATTATAGATTAAACTCTGTCTCACAACCAATATAAACTCATATTGTCTCACAACCAATACAGTCATTATCTTCCTATTCCTCATTAATTCCAATGCTGGTTTGGTAGTTGTTTAAAAATGTGTGTAAGTGCTGAGTACATGCTTAGAGTTATAACTATTTATGTATAAGATAAGTGCATTAATTGTTATAATTATTTTTATTCTGTCATTGAATAGTTTTTTTTATTGAAAGAAATCTGTTATTTCTGTTTGTTTTCATGATCCCCCCACCTGTGCATGTTTTTTAGTATGTCTCTTTAAACACCAGACATGGTGTCAGTGCAAGGTCTGAAAGGCCCCTGCTCAGTCCATAACTGGCCATCTCCTTGGAGTATTTCAAAAGACAAATTTACGGTGCAAGCGTTATTTCCCCTTCACTACTTCCTAGCTGCTTTAGTGCATCGCCTGCTGTTAAAAGTCATAAACGAAACTGTTTTCTCCAAGCGCACAAATATAGCATTGCTTTGGAATCTGACTTTTTCAGGTGCTAGGTCATAAAATTGAATTATTTGAAGGTTGCAAGTCGCGTTTTTGAGGGAGTCGTTTAAGAAAGGTCTTTATATATTACAAAGCATTGGTGAATTTTTTTTCGGTCATATATTGGAGGAAGTCGTTTAAGAGAGGGTTGCAAAACAGAGGTTTTACTGTATTGGAAAGACTTTACCATCACCTAGATAGCTCTAAAAAATATGCTAGGGTGCTTTCTTGGAAGTGGTGGGTGGCCGAGTGGTCTAAACTGAGCAAATCTCAAGTTAATGGTCGGGAGCTCAATTCCAGCCAAAGCCCAGTCAAGCATAAACCCATCCAACTCGTCGGCAACTCATCTAAGAAGGAAACTCTAAATTCAAACCCGGAGATGGCGTCCCCTACAGGTTGCAAATGAAAATTTTCTTTAGTTAAATATCTCAAAATTGAAAGAAATGGTTGTCAATCCCCAAATTGGGGAATCGCCCAATTACAGATCTTACAATAAATAATCACAGTATTGAGGAAGTAGACACAAAAGTATCACAGTATCACCACTAATAATAAGCTGACAGGGCATGACTTGGACCCAAACAAAAACAGCAGAAAACCTACTAAACACATGGGAGAGAAAATTTCTCCGGAAAATATATGACAAAGGATGAATATGGATGGAGAATACGTACCAATACGTACAGTCTATATCAGGATCCCACGCTAGTAGCAGAAATAAAAAAGGGCAGGCTACGCTGGGCAGGACACTTAAAGAGAATGCCAAATGACAGAAGAAGGAAGCGGGTACATCACCAAACCCCAGAGGAAAACGGCTCAAAGGCAGACCTAGGCTTAGATGGATGGATGATGTGGAAAAAGATCTACAGCAGCTGGTAATCCAAGCATGGAAAAGAAAAGCATTAGTTAGGTCTGAGTGGAAGGAAGTAGTGAGGCAGGCCTAAGCCCTACATGGGCCATAGCGCCACAAGGATGGATGGATGACATGGCATGAACACAGCCAAATTTTTTATTAAAAAATCAACCAAAGACTTTTCTATCTTTAAAAAATGTACTATTTCGGAGTAAACAAACAAGTTATTAACTTATTATACAATGCAACAATTGGAAGCCTTCTAAAGTTCCCATTACAGCTCTATCAGCTCCATCTACAAATTTGCAGGTGCAGTTTCCACATCTATTACATAAGTTGACTTGGTTCAACATTGCTTGGCAACAAGAACAGGGAGACAAGTTGCATGTGTGTCTCCCTTAAGCACAGCTTCACTTGAAATACCTTCACTGCATCAGGTATATCAGTGATCAAGTGGTCCCGTGCCTGGAGCTGCAGGTTCAAGTCGCACTTTTTATTTTTAACCTGAAAAACTATGGAGTCTTTCCCAATGCCGTCCATGAATTGAGAGATTTCATCAATCAGCTGGAAAAATCTACTAAGAACTTTTAACAGACTTAGCCACAGCACCTCTGTATGATAAGGCATGTCGCCGAATTTGAGTCTATTTCCAGCAAAAAATTATTGAAATTACCTGTGATTTAACCCTTTGGCTCTGATAAAGTTGACGGGTTTGTGTAACAGGGCTCATTACACCTTCCATGTTGAGGACTTTACCACACAGCCAGCCTTGGTGTATGATGCAGTGATATGCTATCAATCCACCAGAAATTTATCCTGCATTTTTAACCACATCCTTCCAACTAACTAGTCCCCTTTTTTCACTGTTCATCGCCAGTGCTCCATCTGTTGTAAGTCCAGCTAGTTTGTCCCAAGGCAGGTTCATGTCGGTTAAACTTTGACATACATTGTCAAACAATTCTTTTCCTGTCATTTCTCATGCATGGATTCCATGTGCAATATGTCTTCTGTAACATTGAAACTGGAGACCACTCCACAGATGAAGATAGCGAGCTGTGCAGTCAGTCAGCTGTGCAGTGTCAGTCGTGTCATTACTTTCATCGACAGCAATTGAGAATGCAACAAAGTGTTTCTCTTTTTTGATCAGCTAGTGTTTTCACCTCAGTGGCCATCTCACAAGCCCGATCAGCAACGGTATTTCTGCTAAGGCTTACATTTGCAAACATCTGCTTTTTGTCTGAACACAAGACGTCACGCACTTTCATCATGCAGCACTTCACAAGCTCCTCCTGTAAATGGTTGGCCTGATTTTGCAAGCTCCTTCACCACAATAAAACTTGCTTTCACAGCAGCTTCAGTATGTGATTTTGCTTTGGTGAAAAATCTCCTGTAAATGGTTGGCCTGATTTTGCAAGCTCCTTCACCACAATAAAACTTGCTTTCACAGCAGCTTCAGTATGTGATTTTGCTTTGGTGAAAAACATTCATCTTCAATTCTTCTACCTTCTGTTGCTTCTACTCTGCATTCAGGAATTTTAACTTGTCTTGATGTTTAGTCTCAGATTATATTCCTTGATCACAGCCACATTATCTCCATAAAGTAGGTACAGATTGATAACACGTTAGCCATAGCAGGAAAGTGTGATGTAATATCCAGGCTCTACACCACTTTCATTTCTTATGCGCCTATCCAAAATGAGCAACTGAATGTTTCTAGGTTACTGTAACGACAAACATCCACTCACTACACAACTTTTATTGTCGCTTATTTTGATAGAAAAAGCGAGAACGCTCTCAGGTATTAGGGAATATGATTTGCACTTTATATCGCAGGGCCATTAAAAATATTTGAGCCTAAAATTCTCTCTCATGCCTGATATAATTGTATGTCGGTCAAGACCTCTCAGGCCTGATATAATTGTACACTGGGCCTAATGTGGCCCACGGGCCTTAAGTTTGACACATGATATATGAGTACTTTTTCAGATCCATAACTTTGATGTAGACATTGCAGTCTTTGTTACATGTAACAATAACCAACACATATTTTCATCTTCTATGAGTCTTGCAGCTAAAGTGAAGTAGATGAAGTATATGAAGCAGTTGAAGTAAATGAATCAAAATATTTTTGTAAAGGGACAGTAAATAATATTATTTTAATATTTTGTTTTTTCACTTCCAGGTTAATGCATTCTACACAAGTGACTTTGCGGTGAAAACCAAGACGTTTTAGTAAATCTATATCATAGATTCTTGGCTGACAGCTGATTGTGCACCATATCATCTTGGCTGACAGCTGAATGTACACCACACCATCTTGGCTGACACCGTAATGTACACCACACCATCTTGGCTGACACCGTAATGTACACCACACCATCTTGGCTGACAGCTGATTGTGCACCATATCATCTTGGCTGACAGCTGAATGTACACCACACCATCTTGGCTGACACCATAATGTACACCACACCATCTTGGCTGACACCTGAACATACACCACATCATTTTGGCTTACATCTGAAAGTACACCACACCATCTTGACTCATCTGAGTGTACAACACACCATCTTGGCTGACACCTTAATGTCTCAACCCAAGTAAACAAATTTACCAAATTATTAATAAAATAAATTTCTACTAACACACAACTAAAATTTTTAGACTTCTCAATCCACCTGTTCATTGTTTCAATCACTCAAACTTTAACATTAATGGTTTTAAACCTATGCTATTTTTCATTTGTAATTCAAATAAATGTCACCTTGTTACTGTATGAATGTGCTGCTCCACAAAAACTAATAATATAGACTTTTTAATTACCCTAACCTGTCTTGGCATGAAGACTGAATGATACAATGTATTACTTTGACCAGTTGGTTCAAATAGACTGATGAGCTGAATGAATTACCCAATTACTCAGTTCACACGATCAAATTCTCATCAAATTTTCATTCATACATTTTATGCAATTTTTGTATGAAGCCTTGTCATACAATCACATCAATCTAGGTCACTAGGTCGTGTTTACATTGACTATGCTAAGTTATCAAAACAACAGCAGCCCTCAAGTAATTATAATGTACTTAATTTAGAAAAAGATGTAATAGAAAAATTAGACAATAAATTGGCGAAGGGCATAATGTGATTGAAAGGTATTTATCAATATGCTTATTACTTGTACAGCATATATACTATAACCCTGTAACTGTAACACTAATAACTACTTAGTACTTCCAATTGGATCAGCTCGAGCTGCAGGCAAGGAAAATATTGCTCCGTAACCCTAATTACAAATAACAATTAGAAATTTAATTCTCCTACCCCCACCCCCCCTTTTTTGTTTTCAGTGCTATTATAACAAATGGATGCCCCCTTGATTAAATTAAAAAGTTCAACTTTTTAAATTACTTAACTTAGGCGTAGTATAGGTTAGTTATTATATTGTTGTTCTGTGGCGACCCCTTAGGTCCACTTTTTAATAATTTCCATAGAAAACGTAAAATCTTAGTATATTATTGTTTGAGTCATGCTATAGACATTTTTTTTTTTGGTAGAAAAACTTGACTTTAGTTATAATAAACATTTAAATAAGGACCTTCAAATGAGATAGAATCATAGTAAAAAGCTTACATTTCTCAAAAATACTGTTACATTGTACAAGTATAGTAAAGCTCTCCTGAACATTCATAAATAAAAGTTCATTAATAAAAAAAATAATCAATATAATTTTTAAATTGATTTAATGGGAATTTTAGGTGCTATTTGACAAGTTATGAGATACCGGTAGTTAAAAAGAGAATTAGCAGTACTCCTCTTCTCAGTCTGATCAACTGCCAGTGGAAAATAGGCCATTAACTATTTCTTTCCATTTCTTCCATTCTCTAGATATCTTCTCCAGCTCTTGACAATTTTTATAACCCGGTATATTTTTGTTGACATCCCTTTACCAAGTTTAGGGAAATCATTCCTGATTTATGTATTAAAATGAACAGAACGCTCATTTGTAGTACACTGCATTAGATTTTAAAAATTATATTGAGTACAATTATGTATACTTTTTATATACTGGTACTCTAATTTAAACTGTAAAAGATAATATTTTAGGGAGTGGTAATCTCCTTTTAAAAATAACTTCCAGATAAAACACCTGATTTAAAAGATACAAATACAAGTTCAATCACAGATTTCACAAGAACTCAGAAACAAATTGGTATAAATTTTATTAAAAAATAAGCAGTGCTGAATGAAGTTATCAATAAGCACTACCATTAATTGCAGTATTTGCATATTTGAAAATAGGATGTCACAATCATCTTTGACAATAGAAATCTTGTCATTTAATCGTCTCTCAAGTTAGGGTATTGTAAATGTGGCTCTAGTGTGTTTAATAATTTCTGGGAAAAAAAAAGATGCATTTTATTTATTACTCATAAAAATATATAAAATATATACATTATAAAGTTATCACACAAACACTCATTTTAAAGCATAAACATTTATATTTCCCAGTTATCATATGTAATGTTTATAATGTAATGTTACTTGGAAATGTGAGCTAATGTATTTTATTTCTTCAGTGCAAGTGATGATTTGCCAATGTAACTATCTCATTCACCTTTACAAACGACCGTCTCTTTCTCCGCCAAGAAGTAATAAGGTCCAATGAAAATTACACAGTACTTTATTAAGATATTTGATAAATACATCACATGGTTCCTTGACATCAGAATTGTTCGAACATTTATAGTGTAATATGAAAAATATATATCCATACACTTACAAAAATGTATCTAATAATTAATTCATTAAATCCATCTGAAAAATACAACATGTCAACCTTCTCCATTAAAATTATGTCGTTCACTCCCTTCACTCAAGAAAAAATGAATTCTCCATACACTATAAAAATTAGTTCCTTTTTTCTCGTGTTTCTATTCTTTTCCTTCAAATCACTTTGCCTTTGTGCCGTGAGAGCAAATGTTAGTGTCCTGTGAAAAAATCCATGTCATATGAATAAGTAACATGGTCTGTTACACACATTACTGATGCTAAAAAAATAAATACAGAATAACTATAGTATGGTATGACAATCCACATAAGTTCAATATGTTTTATGTTTTTGTCATTTTCTTTATA
This sequence comes from Lymnaea stagnalis, assembly GCA_964033795.1. NCBI lineage: Eukaryota > Metazoa > Mollusca > Gastropoda > Lymnaeidae > Lymnaea > Lymnaea stagnalis. Next base: position 144,470 of record CAXITT010001150.1, on the reverse strand, counting down.
CTCAATTTGTCTTGACCAAAAATCAGCAACAATGTTGTTTTTTCTTTTTATTGATTTTATTTCAATTGATAGAGTATTAAAGACTATCTGTTGATCTTGTTATTGGCTATTCTCTTTTTGTTTAGTGCCATTAATGGTTTATGATCTGTTAAGAGACTAAACTTTCTTACTTAGAATTTGATCAAATTTTGAACAAAATCTCAACAAAGAAACCACACACAAAATAGTGCCTTCATACTAAAATTTGACGCATATTGAAGAAATTTGACAGGAATTTGATCGTGTGACCTGAGCATTACCTGTCAGTACATATTAATGTATTTACAGTTATTGATGTTGTCAAAATCTAAAGCTAAATAAATTTAAATATTAACTTAAATTTAAATAACATCACTAGGCAATGTTTCAACTTGTGCATTTATTTCGAACATCACTGGACAATTATTCAACTTGTGCTTTCATTTAAAAACCTCACTAGACAAAGATTCAATTTATGCATTCATTTCCAACATCATTAGACAATTGAATAGCACAAATCAATAGAGTCACATAACTAGACAAGTGACTAACAAACAAATCATTAGTTACACATGACGAGACAATAGACTATTAATCAAATAACTAGTGACACATCACTGTAAAAGTTACTAACAAACAAATGCTACAGATATGTGTCTAAGGCTGGAAAGCTTAACAATCAAATCATATTTATTACAACACTAATAAAGAATGTACTAAGAACTATATTAATAGTTTTTAGTGAATGGACAAGAGGTGGCTTTGACTGAATGATTGGTTTAACAAAAGCATGTGAGTAGTAAATTTGAATTTTTTTGATGATTATGATAAGAAGATTTTCACCTATAGCAAGTAATTAGGGGTGGCGAATTTAAAAAAACAAAAGTAGGATGGGGGAGGGATGTCCCACTGAAGCCATTAAATACTTTAAAAAATATTCTCTCTTCAAAAGATTGCTATAGTATTTATGACTATTTGAAACAATTTTCAAAGAACAAATAAAAAAGTCCCACTAAACATGACATTATTTAACACCAAAAAAAGATTGTAGCAATTAAAAGTTTATGTTCACAATGTGCTTTCAATTCACCAAGATGATCCATAAGATAAAAAGAAATCCCAGTGTCAGGGGATAAAAGAACCAAGTGGAGCATGACATAAGTATAACTCTAGAATTATCAATTTTACCATTTCAAGTGATGATTTGCCAATGTAACTATCTCATTCACCTTTACAAACGACTGTCTCTTTCTCCGCCAAGAAGTAATAAGGTCCAATGAAAATTACACAGTACTTTATTAAGATATTTGATAAATACATTACATGGTTCCTTGACATCAGAATTTTTCGAACATTTATAGTGTAATATGAAGAATATATATCATACACTTACAAAAATGTATCTAAGAAATAATTAATTAAATCCATCTGAAAAATACAACATGTCAACCTTCTCTATTAAAATTATGTCGTTCACTCCCTTCACTCCAGAAAAAATGAATTCTCCATACACTATAAAAATTAGTTCCTTTTTTCTCGTGTTTCTATTCTTTTCCTTCAAATCACATTGCCTTTGTGCCGTGAGAGCAAATGTTAGTGTCCTGTGAAAAAATCCATGTCATATGAATAAGTAACATGGTCTGTTACACACATTACTGGTACTAAAAAAATAAATATAGAATAACTATAGTATGGTATGACAATCCACATAAGTTCAATATGTTTTATGTTTTTGTCATTTTCTTTATACTCAATTTGTCTTGACCAAAAATCAGCAACAATGTTGTT
>CAXITT010001150.1:92378-118645 GCA_964033795.1 Lymnaea stagnalis | reverse complement strand
AAATAGAGCCTTTAAATATGCCTCATGGGATAAGCACCCCATTTGAGTACTTATGCTAATTTTTACACAATATATCATTAAAATGTTTGTGAGAGAGAATAATAATAATAACTAATAAGTATGCAGACAACTTTCTCAGTAACACCCAGCTCAAATAAACCATAATTGGATGCACAATGGTGAAAAGGATTGCTCTGTGTGAAGCAACAGAAAAGTACCCCGAGGGCAGGAAAAGGAGAACTCTGTGCCAGGGGTGTCTAAAGGGCCTCCATGGGCCTTATTTCCCAAAACACATGTGTTAGGATCCATTCATGCGTCATCCATCAAAAAATTCACATAATTTACACAGGTAAGTCATGTTTATTCTCAGTTGAAATTGACGAGTCTGTTTACGTGCAGAAAAAATCATGTCAGGCGAGTTTTGCCACAACAATGGGTCTCTGGAGGCATTTGTCAGGAGATTAGTGGGTGTTGCATGTTTTGTGTACATATCCTGCTGGGCACAACAGTCATGTCAGATCAATAGAGAGCATATAATGCAATTGGCACCACTCCGGGATTGACTCATCAAACGTTCATTTATTCTGTTAAGTTTTTGGATCCAAACTCAGGTGCCAATAGCCAATACCCAAAGCATCGAACGTTTGTGGAAATCTGCAAAAGAGAGAAACAAGCGCCACAACGGCACACACAGACATATGCTCGACTTGTCAATGTGTGAGTTCATGTGGCGTCAACGTGTTAAAGTAAATGGTTTTTATGTCTTCAACTCCATTCTAGACGATATTGTTCAATTTTGGCCACCACAGTAGCAGAGGACCTTTAAAGAAGTATGTATGTTTTTATTTAAAATAACATTTGTTTTAGTTTTATTGGAAGTGTGAAGTGTTTTAAGTTTTAATGGAAATGTGAAATAATGTATAATAATTTGTGAATAAGTATTTTAAGCTAATTCAGATTGAACAGGTTTAGGGATACATTTTAGGGTTCATGTTAGGTTTAGGAATACATTTAGGGTTCAGGTTAGGTTTAGGGATACATTTTAGGACATAAGTTCGTGGGTCACGATAACCAAGATGGCGGCCGCGGGCTGATCTCTCCGAATTGTATTTTATTCAAAAGAACATTTGTTTGATGGGAAGTGTGAATAATAATAATTTTTTGCGGTGAATTAAAATTGAAGTATCCACTTCTGATACCGGGTCCCAATAGTCGCAGCCAAACTTTTCATTACAATTACAGATAATACAGTATCAGAGTATCAGTAGCCAATTTGCCGCCAAAAAAAACAACAACTTTGATCTTGAATGATGTCATGTTAATGATTATAGAACTACATTTAAAATAGAATTAAAAAATACAATAAAATTATAAACATAAACGTATTCTTACTTGCTTTTAGCTGTTCTTCGTGTTTCTTCAACGCCACATGAAAATATGGCACATTTCTCGATGGATAATAAAGGCTCTAAGATCTAAGATGGCAACCCAACAGGAAGCATCTGTCATAACCATCACGTGACCAACCGAACACTTATAAAGACCTCACGTTACCAGCTTGATCCGAATAGCTATTTGCTACTATAGATACCCGGGTACCTATAGCTACTCCATTTTGGTAATTAGGTTTTTTTATTTTTTTTTAGGGTTCAACTTTTCTTTCTTTAAAAAAAAAAAAACAATCAAAATTTGTGACATTTTAATTACTGTTATTTATTCCACTTTAAATATTAATAATTTCAAGGTTTCAACAAGTAATGAAATAAATATTCTTCTTTGATTATAAAAACAATAAACAGCATTAGGCCCATGTGATATATTATTTATTTATTAAATAAGTGAGGGAGGAGCTTGCCATTTTCAGCCTCTGCACCGGGCGCAGCTTTCCTCGACGTGGGCCCTGTGTCTGTATAAGTTTAATATGAGGATCGCCTGAAACCCTTTGTAAAAGTGCATTCTATGCACCTACTCCTTCATCCCCCCAATCTCCAATTTTTACCCACGTTTTTATTTTAGTGGTATATATACCAACACGTTTAATTTTTTTTTTTTTTTTAATTTTAAGTTTTGATATTGTATGATAATTAATGGGTGCGTATAGTCAGCACTTGATTTCAAACTGCTGAGCCTTACATCTGAAACCCGTTGTAAAAGTTCCTTCTATGCACCTCCTCCTTCATCCCCCCAATCTCCAATTTTTACCCACGTTTTTATTTTTGTGGTATATATACCAACACGTTTAATTTTTTTTTTTTTTTTAATTTTAAGTTTTGACATTGTATGATAATTAATGGGTGCGTATAGTCAGCACTTGATTTCAAACTGCTGAGCCTTACATCCCTAACAAACTTGTGTAAATAAATAAAATTCTAAATTCAGTACCAAATTCAGTTTTTTTTCAACATTTTATACGTTTGAGTTAGCTTAACCTTTAGCTTCCAAATGGAAATATGATGTGAATAAACGTTCCGATTCTTATAAAATATAATTAGATAGACCTAATTTCAAATATATAGGCTTCTACATTGGATAATTATAAGTTTTCTAAATGAGCAGACAACGCCAAGTTTTTCGGTGTCTCTCTCACCAGAGTCACCACTGCCACTACCACACTAGTCAATTTATTTTAGGTCTAAAGAATTTAAAGTTAGTTATCTTGCTTTTAGCTATACACGTAAACTTTTTATTATCAAGTGAAGATAGAGATGACACAAACAGCTATGAACCTGACTCCAAATTTAAAGTAGTTGTGGAAGAAGCGAAAGCCCCTAGGTAAATTTACTTCTTCTATTTCTATCAAGGAATACTTTCACTTTGATAACAAACATATATAATATAATAGTTATTAAGCTAGTTACTTTGCACATTGTTATTAGTCACTTACTTATTCAGTCTATTGCAGCAGTTCTTAAACCATGGTGTTTCAGGGGCTCATAAGAGTTTGATATAATTAAACTTTATAAAGAAATAAAGACAAATCTATGAAAGGAAATCTTTTTGTGTTTTTTTTCTTTGTGGGAGTGGGGGATGGTAGTGGTGGTGGAGTCCTAATTATAGTATTGATAAAAATGATATGACATGGCATGAGGCTATGAGCCCGTGGCCGTGGTATAATTGGGTTGCCCAGGGATCTGTTTGTAATTTTTCTATGTGCACTTGCGCAATAATTTGGATATTTTCAATTTGTGCTATTTTGCTGTTTACACACCATTGTCAACAGATTGCAACATAATATAATAATTATTGATTTTTGTTTATAATTGTGGTGTAAAGAATGTAACACCTACAGCTGAGACTAGGCACGGAAAGGGACAGGCGATGGTCATCAACAAACGTATCTAAATGTTACAATTAAGTAACTATTTGCCTCCTCTTGTAAGCTAGTAGGGACATTACTCTCCTATCTTCATTCAAGAACATAAGTAACAGCACTGCTGTCTATACAGTTAAAAGCCAAATCAGAAGGGAAAAAACTGACAACTTGAAAAAATCCCTATTACTATTAAATTTAACTCAATTCGATCCCTTTTCATCCTGAATTATCATTAGTCAGCATTTATCTCTGTCCATCATCTACCACTGCCAAACATGGGCCTCTTAAAAACACCCCAAAAATCTATTTCATAGTAAATTGATAATAGTTTTAATTACAAAGTAATATAGGTATAATATAATCCATCCAACTGAAAATAAAGATTATGATAATTTGTGTGGAAGCTGCTCTTGAATAAATTTAAAAGATACCAGTTACTCAAATACCTGAATGGGGTCTTAATGGGGTGAGACAAGTATGTGATGTATCCTCAGAAAAACAATGACAGGATAATATTTTCTGATAAAACAAAGAAATTAATAAATATTACTAAGATATTGCACCTTTGCTTGCTTTTCAGATTTTACTTGTGTAAATACATTTTCTATAACTTATAATAGCTTTAATAATACTATTGTGTAAACATAATGTCAATAATTCAATGTGAATTTTCTCAAAAGCTTTCTGTTTCATTTTTTGTAACAACAAAAAACCCATTAAAAGTTGCCAAGAAGGCATGCATTTTGGCATTGATTCCTCTTATAAGTATATCCCAGTAAGGATGTGAATTAAGAGGCATTATTTGACCTCTGGTACTGGAAAAAATAGAACTGCATTCATGAATAACAAAAAAACAACAAATTTTTTTTTTTTCAAACAGATATCTCTTGTATGATGTAAACCCAGGAGAAGGATTCAATCTGAGACGAGATGTCTATATGCGAATAGCTGTTCTAGTGCAGAACTTGAATGATGCTGCCCCATGGATATTAGTACTACCACCTTGGAGTCGCCTCTATCACTGGAAATCACAAGATGTTGGCTCACAAGATATGATTCCTTGGTCTACATTTTTTGATCTTCCAAGTTTGAGAAAATTTGTTCCTGTTATGGAGTTTGAGGATTTTTTAAAAAGTTAGTGTTTTTTAAGGGAAAACACGAGAAATATAGGTCCTAATTTTGATTGCGTGGTTTATGACATGAAACATGACCCAAAAAAACATTGATTCTGTCTCTTTATTTTTTTGCTGTTTTATTTATAATTGTCATCAATGGATATTAATCTATATATATTATCTTTTTCTATATCTCAAATTATCATTTATATTGAAAATTATGAATTAAAAATCATCATTTTTGAAATCTTTACTTTACAATTTGAATTAACTCTTTTATATTCCATTTATAATACAGCAGATAAGAGGAAATTAATATTTTTTCAAAATACCATGTCAGTTAATTCATTTAGGCTGAGATATTAATTTTTTGGAGGTTTAGAGGTTACAAAATAAATTTAATGTCATAGTAGTTAAATTATAATATATCATTAATTTTGTATGTGAATTTGATCAAACCATTTGAGAGTATCTTCTGAACTATAACCTTCTTATTCTGATAGTTTAAGGTCAATATTCCTTATATTATTGCTAATTAAATTATTTATCAAGCATTATCATTTGTGTTACAGTAAACAGAGAGCCAGTGATTGATGAACTTTATTATCTTCAGAACTACAAAGAAGGCTGGGACAAGTGGGAAGAAAAAATGGATAAAAGGCCATGCATAATGAATCCTTATAATTTTGTGAGAAATTAAGCACAAAGTGCAATTTAATGTTTAGCCTACAATTCTTTTATTTGGTTCAGGTTTCATCTAACTATGAGGTTAGAAAATTGTTATGGAATAATTGAATAAAGTATTATTGCTATAGTAGTTGTAAAATAATAATATTTGAAAGAATTACATTAATTTTAATATAAAACTAAATATCATTTGTAAGTGTTTATTTAAAAGAGCTTTGATAATAAAATTTAAAATAATGAGTCTAAACATTTAAAAATGATATTGAAATATTGTTCTAAAAAATTTTGTTACATCTTATTCCTGCATTATTATTTTTAGGTTTGTAAGCAAATAATTATCATTTCAATTACAGGATTCCAAAAACAAACTGTGGTATGGCTGGTTTTTTGGTTACAATGATGAAGTGGCAGCACGGAAGTTTGAGTGTATATCTGTGATGGGACATGCCAGCATTTTTAAGCCTTTTCTCTTGACCAATACCTCTGCCAGGTAAATAAATTTATGTATTATAAATTTTGTAGCCTAAGAGTTAAGGGTCCCTTAAATGTTTTTCTTAATATATGTAAAACATCAAGACATTATCTATATTTTTTGCTGTGCATTCACTATTAAGGTCAGTGATGCTAGACAGAGCAGAAACTGTGTTACATGACCGTTATGGAGACTCTGTGTTTTGGAAGGTATGTAGCCTTCAATTCAACCTGACTTATCTACTATATGAAGCTCAGTGTGACTATATTTGTTTATTTGTATGCATTTTAATTTGCTACTTGATAACAAAGGATCCACACCATGGTTCGCAATCAAATTTTACATGGTCCTACTTCCTGACCAACACATGGTTTCAGGAAAGTTTTGTCAAAATCCCTTCTAAAAAGCTGTATTTAAAAATTATTTCAATGTATAAAGTCCAAAAAAATATTGCAATGTACAGAGCAGGGGTCTCCAAACTTTTCAGCCCGAGTGCCGCATTAACTATCGAACAGTAGTTCGCGGGCAGACTGCACACTCGAGCAGGGTTTCTTTCAGCATTATCTCGGGGGAGGGGGGGGGAGCCAAGTGCCCCCCGAAGCAAAAATATTTCCAATTATGAAATTTCTGAAATAATCACTGCACTCGAGGTACAAATAAAAAAGAATCAAAACATGGGTGTTGTTTTTAATTATTTATATAATATTATTTCATTCAGTTAATGACCTCCAGCTGCAGTCCTTCTGGGCAACTGGCCACATCTGTTTCAAATGGGTTTTGAAAAAGTCTCACTTCTTCTGCCTTTAAATCAAGGTCAGAAAACCGCTGCTGAAAATGCAGCTGAAGGTCTTTGATGATCTCGCATGCAAATAACGTGGGGAACTCCGCTGTTGCTTCTGCCATGAAGACCGTCCACTGCTAAAAGAGAGTAAAGTTGTTGGCCTGTACTTGTTCCAAAAACAAGACGAGTTTGGATCTGAAGGCCTTTAAAAGGTGTATAGATCTTGTGTTATGTTCATGTCTTCAACAACACTCCTAACGAACACAAGCAGTTGAGAGGTGGAACAGCTGTCCAGAAATTCATCCATTGTAAATGAAAATTGGTGAAACTTGCTTGCATTTTTCGATATTTAAGTCACAATGTTTTCACCCTTGTCTGCAACACAACGTGCAAAGCTCCGCCACTAAATGGCGTTATATCATGTCATTTCATTGACTGTGAACGAAAGTAGAAAAACTAAGCATCGAATAAGGTTTTGCAAAGTAATGATCGGTTAGAAAACATAACGCACTATTGCGTGGCTCTATTTTAATTTGGTAAAAATAACGCCTACGTAAGCGGCGTCTGATCATGTCAGGATACACGTACATTTGCGCAATTTTTTATTCCGTTGACAAAAGGTATCCGCGGGCCGCATGAGAGATCCTTGCGGGCCGCATGCGGCCTGCGGCCCGTAGTTTGGAGACCCCTGGTATAGAGTAAAGAGTAAAAAAAAAATTCCAATTTACGGAGTAATGAGTAAAAAAAATATTGCAATGTATAGAGTAAATATTAACAAAAAATACTCCAATGTATAGAGTAAAAAAATATTCCAATGTATAGAGTAAAAAGTAAAAATAATTTTTCCAATGTATAGAGTAAAGAGTAAAAAAAAATTCCAATGTACAGAGTACAGAGTAAAAAAAATATTCCAATGTATAGAGTAAAGAGTAAAAAAAATTATTTTCAAATGACTTGAAAATGCCACCCTAAAAAAATCTGGGTTGTTCAGGATAAGTTATTTTTGGTGTATGCATTTTAATAACAGCTTTTATTAAGAATAGTGCGCTTTTAAATATGTATTAATTATTAGATAGTTATTGGTGCGCTTATATATATATATATATATAAATATAAAATCTGTCAATACGGTTTCAAATATTCATCCGTGTATTTTACTGGTGTAATATTTTTCTACTATTATACAGGTGAAAATTTGTCTCTTTTTACTCCATATGTTTCTACTTGGTTTAATGGATATTGATCAAACGTGGGATATGTATTTATTACACTTCATTATCCAGAAAAAAATACTAACAGGGTTTGAATTTTAATATCCTGTTTAAGGTTAGGGGCCCAAATTTCATTTTTTTTCTGATATGAGATCTGTAAATAAAATGACAATGAATTGATAAATCTATTGGTGCACATGGACTTGAAATTATATATTGAAAAACTGGAGGGTTTTAAAGCCATAACTGTCACCACTTTATGGGCCAGAAGCCCTTATTTCATTTTATCGTAAATAAACTTTATAAATAACAGTAGGCGTAGATAACAAAAATAAATGCTGAACGTGACTTGATGGATGTTGGCCAAATTTGGGAGGCATACCTTTAATATTCCATATTAAAATAGTGTTGAAGTCTCTTAAAGGTCTACCTGATGCATTTGATTTTTTCTTTTTTTTTAAAGGGTTTTCAGATTATATAAATATCCTTTTAATGTTTCTTATGTTTCTAAAAGTCTCTATGATGTACCACACCCACATCAAACTTAATGACATCAGAATTAAATTTTATTTTTTAGTTCCAAGAAAATTCTGAACGAATGTAGGAAGTTCCAAAATTTCTTTTCCTTATAATAGGCAAAGATATACACGCAGGCTTAGTTTACAATGCAAGCGTCTATGTAAACTGTTGTATCTATGCCAAACTTGGTAAACATACATACCTTCATAACCCCTTTAAAAATATCTGTGGATTTTAAATTTATAATATCCCATCCTTTTTGTGCAGTGGGAGTGGGCCAAATTTTGCAACCAATTTTAATGGGACAACTTTTAAGATAAAGGTTGTTACTTGTCCAACCTTAAGTACTCACTCCTGTAAAATATTAAAGATAAAGTCCTTTTGGCACCGGGGCCCACCAATAGTAAAACTTTAAAAGGCAACATCTTTGGCGAATTCAATACGATTTTAATGGGCTAAATTTGAAATTTAACTTGAATATTTAAATGAATAATTTTGTAGAGTTCTATCTAATTGATAAATAAATTGGCTTATTTTATAATGGGTTTCTGTTCTTGATCCTACTTTATTTTAATTCTTAAATGGCCATAGCTTTGGCAATGGTGAATACCTTTTTAAATAAGACATCTTTCAAAAGTTCGATTGGTCTTGAAATCATGTTTTTACTTGAAAAAAGCCTGGCTATTGACTGAAACAGGCAGGGCGCCAAATTCAGTGTTTACAAGTGTTTTTATTAAGCAGGGTTTTGTAAATGAAATTTTAGTGGCAGTTTAGTGAAGTGTTTTTGATAGGGCCCTATGTAGACGTGGATTGTGATAATGTTTTAAAAGCATTTCTGAATGCAAACCTTATTGATGTGGGGTATATTGGATAGTACACACATATATATATATATATATATAACATCACACAACATTCACATGTACAACTTGTGTATGGTTGAATTAAAGGCTGAAAGAGATAAAATATTTTCTATCATAAAGTATCTTAAAACCTGTATTAATATATAACATTACATGACAAAAAGCTTCTATCAATTTCACCGAAAAGAATTCAAGACATGAATTTCACAGATCAGATGTGAATTATCCAAATTTTTCCATAACAAAATCTTATCTTTATTTGTCTAAGGGAATTAATTAAAAGTCATTTGAAAGTATTGATGTCCACATGATGTTTTTAAGTATAAACAAATGAGTTAACGTGGTTTTTCTGTTATGTTCCAGGTGAGAAGGAGTATGCGATTTTCGAAGCAGTTGCGAGACGTAGCCGATGCCTACCGAAAGTTGCACTTGAACTCCACTGATGAGGAAGATAAGACCGTGTTGGATGATGACTGGATCAACATGAAGGTGAAGGCAAAAAAAACATGAAGGGAAAGACAAAAAAAAAAAAAAAAAAAGAAAGAAAGAAAGAAAGAAAGAAAAAGAGAAACACGTTTAATTGAGCAACAGTTTTTGAATTATAAAAGTAATTTTGCGAAGAAAGAAAATTTCACTGGCCTTAAAGCCCCATAAAGCCAGACTTTCTGGTTTGCTTTTATTAATATAAGTTAGTACCAATAATCAGTGACATGAGACTTGTGTGTGTCTTGTGGTCACTGCTTTTTTTGCCTAATGAAAGAACTCTTTAGAAAGAAACATAGATGTTTTCCTGTATATAAAAAGGGCATGATTCCTTTATGTTTAATATTAATTAGATGAACCGGATGTATATGCAGTTCTCTATAGATTTATTGATCATTATGCTAAAGTGTTAAACTGTGGGATAGGGGTGTGGTCTGGAGACATCTGAGAGAAATGGTTCATATTAGAATAAACACCTTTTGGGTAGGGATGAAAGCAGGAGACATCTGAGAGAAATGGTTCATATTAGAATAAACACCTTTTGGATAGGGATAAAAGCAGGAGACATCTGAGAGAAATGGTTCATATTAGAATAAACACCTTTTGGGTAGGGATGAAAGCAGGAGACATCTGAGAGAAATGGTTCATATTAGAATAAACACCTTTTCTTTGTTTTTATATATTTATTTTCAACTTGGTTCATTTCTGACCTCCCGACTTCAACTTTGGACTGTCTCATTTTTAACTCTGACCTGCTTTAAACCAAACTGAACCCATCTTACTTTGTAATTTTATATGTTATTCATATATCCAGGCCATGTCTATTTTGGAGTTGCAAGATAATCAAATAATAAGTCTCTATTTTTCCCGCACTAACCTGCCAAGTAAAACATTTGCATGTCCATAAAAAATGTGCAGATTTAGAATATTTGTCCATACATTTTTAGTTTTTTGAGTTGGAAACCCTGACTGAGACATGTTGTGAGAAGTGGTGATTCACGGGGTGTAGATGATTTGGACTTACTAGAAAGAGCTGAAGACTTTGAGAGAAATTATTCCAGGAGAAGTGCAAACTGCATTTCAGTGTCTTCAATTGTTGGTGCCATTGGCAGAGTCTTTTCCGAACTCTGCAATGGCGCACAAAATAATGTTGACGTTGCGCGCACCCATAACAAGTCCATCAAGAAGTTTTTAAAAATTAAATTTAATAAAGAACTTATTTGAGATCATCAATTTCTCAAGTATGATGGAATGGATTGTCAACATTGTCAATTGAACGAGATATTGTTACCACCATTCTAATTTTTTTCTGTTTAATTAGCTGCCCAATTACTGACTGAAAATTATTATTTTACAGAGCTAGTCAACTTGTATTTTGGGAATTTCATTTTGATAACCATGAGATTAGCAGCAACTGAACCAAGATGAGTAATTCATCTCAGGGCAATTGAACTGTTACAATTTTAAAAAAAAAAGATATTATGGAAACTAAGGGAGTAAACAAAATAGTCGGTATGACATGTCAGACCTGTTTACCCTCAAACTCTTAAAATCGTACAATGTAATCACAAACTTGTTCAATACCTTATATTTATAGTAAAAAGTAAACATACAGTATATATAATGTATACACCTCAAAATCGTACATTGTACGCCAAAATCGTAAGAGTAAACAGGTCTGACATGTCCAATCATGACCAGTAAGTCCCATTATTACAATGACATGGCTTAATATCATATTGCATGGGTAAATAATGTCAATGCCCCCCCCCCCCTATCACCAACCCACCTAACCTCAACTTTAACCTGCCCTTCCCCTTCCTTAATTCGTATGGCATTCAAATTTGACCTGTAAACTACAAATAAATAAAATAGAAATCTAAAACATTTCATATGAGGAGTTCTAAATCTTTACAGAGTTCATTTTCATACAAGGAGTCCCTAATCTCTACAACAAACCATTTTATATTTGAGATTCACCATCTGTACCAAGCACCAATTCATGTCATTGGGGATTTGAAAAAGATTTAGAGCTCCCTTATGGAAAAAAAAAGACAAATAGGATAAACAGAGATTATTTATTAATTTTATGTGTCAAAATTTCAATATAAAACCTATTTTTTCCAATGAAAGAGGAATCATGGTGATGCCAGGGGTGGTGCATATTTAGCTGTGCACCTGAGGAGAGCTGACTTTGCTAAGGTGAGGGAGAAAGATGTGCCATCTCTGAAATATGCAGCCAAGCAGATCAAAAAGTTATCCAAACAGCAAGAACTGAAGCACATTTTTGTTGCCACTGATGCTCCCTTGGAAGGTAAATACCCCTGATCATTTTTTTTCTTTTTTTTGCTTTATAGTATAGATAAATGATATAATTTTTTTCAGTGCTACAATATTCAGGTTTTGATATACATTATCTAAACAAACTGTAATGTTACATTGATTTTACTAATTTGGTTTATATAATAAGCTCTAAACTGGAGATAAGGCATGCAAGAAAGTCATAAACTTGACAAAAAGAGTCCACTAAAAATTGCCAAAAAGTTTATAGTAGTGCTATTTAAAATTTTCATGAAATAAGCAGATTTTATTATTTATAAGAAGATATTATTTTAAGTTAGAAAACTTGCACAGAAAGCTCAAAGTGATAGGATCCAACTCAAACAAAGCTGATGGAACAACTTAATGAAAATGTTTCATTGCTTACCCAGCATTGACCTCTCTTCTCCCTTAAGCAGCTAAATTGATGCATATTTTCTATTCAGCTTCAACTCTAAGAACATTTTTCTCTTACAAAACTTTTTATTTACAAATCACCGTTGAACATATAGTTATATCTAACAATTAAACGTAAGAAATAAATTAAATTAAAATTTCAGAATATAATGAACTGAAAAAGTATTTAAAAGACTATAAGGTGCACCGGTATGAACCTTCTTTCGAAGTCAAAAAGAAATACAAAGATGGAGCTGTTGCCATTATTGATCAGTGGATTTGTGCTCATGCAAGGTCAGTCATTAAACCAATCGGTGTTTAGTGGCCAGGTCAACATGCCAGAGGGGAAACAAATTTTTAAAAAATAAATTATATTGAAATGACATTTTAAAAATGATGCTTTACATTGCTTTAAACATGAATCTTTTTCAAAGTTGCATTGAAAGTATTGAAATAAATGTTCTGCTTTGTTGAAAAAACACCATTGTCAAGTAGATCACACCAATGATTTTAAAATGAGATAAGTTCTTGATCACTTTAAGTTAACTACATTTGAAAGGGTGTTGATATGTTTGGCAATAAATATCACCAACATTTGTCAGTTTTTACAAGTTATCGCAATTAAATCTAATTTATATACTTATGTTGACAACTTGCTTCTATTTTAGATTTTTGTGTGTGTCCTGTTTAAACATCTTATTGTTTATTTGCTAGATACTTTGTTGGCACTAAAGAGTCCACATTCTCATTTCGGATTCAAGACGAGAGGGAAATTCTTGGCTTTAGTCCAGACACTACATTCAATCGACTGTGCCACGAAAAGGACAAAACTTGTGAGCAGCCCACAAGATGGCTGATTAGTTATTCATGACCCAGTTTGACGTAGGGATTTACCTAATATAATTAATAATCAGAGGGCATTGAATGGTTTGATTTGAGAAATTAATATATTCAAATAAATAGTGATTCCATTGAAGTAGATAAATAGCAGCCATATTAGCGAGGTAAGGATATAATTGGTTTGCTTTGAAAAATTAATGTATTAAAATAAATAGTGATTCCATTGAAGTAGATAAATAGTAGCCATATTAGCAAGGTAAGGATATAATTGGTTTGCTTTGAGAAATTAATGTATTCAAATGAATAGTGATTCCATTGAAGTAGATAAATAGCAGCATTATTAGCGAGGTAAGGATAAAATTGGTTTGCTCTTGGGGAAGAATTCATTTTTTTTTTCAAGCTTGTAGTAACACACTTTAATGACAGAGGATTTGTAAACAGAGGTATTAAGCAGTCCTTGTAATAGTTACCTCTCTCGCCTTAGAAAATATAAAAATATGAATACCATTCTTGTAGCTTTTGGTAAGCCAGTTGGCATACAATGAGTTGAACTCTTTAAAAATGAAAGTTACTGTGTCGTCTTTGTTGTGCTCTGATAAAACACTACCTGAAATAACAGCTATATCAATATTTAATAAGTAATTGTTTTTATTAACAATAAGGTGAGTCGCGATGGCTGTAATATTATATTCATGCAGTTAAGTTGAATAATTGTCTCCATGGGTATAAAAGAAGTTGGCAGTGCTGGCAATCTAATGTAAGAAATTTAAATAGCTTGATTTTGCGGTTAAATTAATAATCAGTTTACTGAGAGGATGACAATATTTTATCATCACAACCTCTAATGATACAAAATATGAACAAAATCGCTCAACACTTCCTCCGATAGCAGAAATGGGTTTATTTATTTAACACTCATTTTTGTTTAAGTGTCAATTATAAATCATTTATTCATTTATTGCACTTTATTATTAAAATGAATATTTGAGAGATATTTATTCATTTATTGCACTTTATTATTACAATGAATATTTGAAAGATCAATACCACAAATATTAAAGCAATAATCTCAGTTTACATTTTATTGTTTTGTTTCAAATGCAAAATGTATGTTATTTAAAAATTGTGCACAATGTTCTGTTTTACTTCTGGGTGTGGAGTATGTACAGTATTATGAAGATTTTATCACAAATTTGTTATGTGCAATTTTACATCTGTACTTGAAGCATGCTTATGTGTTCATTCATACCCAAGCATGTAAAATATGACTGTTAGCTTATCACATGCTGCCTCTGCCAAAGATCAATCACCTGAGTTAATAAATATTTATTTCTTATAGTTATAGTAATAAAGTATTCATGTGTCCTTTTTTTACTTCACTTGTACTTAATTTATGTAAAAAGAGAATAGATCCTTATTTTTGTGCAATTCTGCAGTTATCTTTGCACTGGAGAATGATGTATTACTCTATGATGTATTATTCTATCAATAAGCAACAGCTTTCTTTTTAAAACAATAAATTGATTATTTATTGTACATGTGTTCATCCCACTTAAATAGAAAATTTTTAAAACGTAGTATGATTTTCAAAAAAAATAAAATGAGTTTTTTTTATCTTTGCCTAATTTTCCTTTCTGTCATTTTTTAACTTATGTGCCACTCCTTAAGTTGCTAATCCTTTGTATAAGATTCATTGTTTGGGTTTTGTTTTGTTTTTGGACACAGTTTGATGAAAGATTAAAATGACTTAAAATGAACCCCCAAAAATGCCTTCAGTTATTTTATTGACCACCAACTTGGTAATCCTGACCATGCTAATATCTAAGATTACATTTGGGTTGATGATCAGCCTTTTATAATTGTCACCATTAGTTGCTACCGGTGTGGTGTTAGAACTTGCTACCATTTATAACATAGTCAAATTGTTTTTCCGAGCTAAGAAAAAATGTTTTCTCACAAAGCTGACCAAATGGATTTGTTCAGGGTTGTAAATGATGGAAAATGCCAGTTGGCATACAATGAGTTGAACTCTTTAAAAATGAAAGTTACTGTGTCGTCTTTGTTGTGCTCTGATAAAACACTACCTGAAACACCTGATTATTTAATAAAACAATTTAAGGTGCAGGCGTAATCAGAATGTTTCACTATCCCCGCAAGGCACCATACCACAAAATGAAGACATCCCAACATATTTAGGGAAGCTCAGGATTAAGTAGCCTACATTTTTAAAAACAATTTAGCTAAAACGTACCCTGATAATTCCTTTGAAAATTTGAATATTTTTTTGAAAGAAATATAAAATAACTTATTAATTTAAAAGAAAAGTGTATCATTATCATCACAGTGGACACAATAAGGACATAAATGCCTTTCATTTAAAGTCAAGGCTTCCTATCACATCAGTAACATCATAAAACAGAACAGTCACTCTTCTTGAATCAATTCTTTACCAAATATAGAGATGTATAGTTTCTTTATTAATCAGCTTTGATTGAAGAAAAAAACTGTGAATATAAAGTGAAAACCTGGTTTGAATACAGGGGGAGCTGCATAAAGTACAATACATATTATTTCAATTTATTTCTATGAGAGAGGTTTTTAATGAAATAGAATTGCTATCACACTGTCTCATCCATGACGTTCACACTGCCTCAGCCATGACTATCGCACCATCTTAGCCATGACTATCACACTGTCTCAGCCATGACTATGGCAGTCTCACACATGACTATCACACTGTCTCATCCATGATGTTCACACCATCTCACACATGACTATCACACCATCTCAACCATGACTTCAATAAGTTTGTTAGAAGCTTAGCAGAGGATTAATTAGTTGATAATTTGAGGATTATAATGTAAACCATACATTTTTTCATTATTCAATGATAAAAATAATTTGTAAAGCGTGGTGTGGTATTTAATTTAATTGAGATTCAGTTTTTACAAAAGCTGGGCTTTTAAAAAAAAAACAAAACATGTTTTCAGGTCCTTTAGAGGCTAAAAATGATAAAGTCCTGTGCATAACTCATAAATATTAATGATCAAAAAATAAATTACAGTAATCTGAAATGCAAAATAAAAGTAAAGTCCTATCTATAAATATTCCATTTTTTTTCTTTAAATTTTTTTACCATTCAAACTGAACTGCAAATATTGATAAAACAATGAAAAACATAAAGATTATAATCTGTAATTGCAGATCAACCTTTATTAGTGAATTGATTAAAATTTTTCTCCGTTTTCTGAGAGAACTTTACTTTTCCTTTAAGATGAAATAAGTTTATCTAGAAATACTGGGCAATAATATATCCAAAAAAACAAAAAAAACTATTTCCAAAACTAGAAAATTAAAATAATTATAATTTACAAATGAGGATTTTGTGTTTTCTTCTAAAAATTTGAATTTTTAAAAAAATCAATGACCTTGTAAAATCAAAATCTAAGGGATGGCTATCTAAATCATCACATGAAGGTTAGGAAAAGTATTTCATTGAAACACAGCAGGAATTAATCAGCTTGATGTTTTCTATTTATATAAGCCTGGAGAGAGATGCAAAGAATGCACATGTTTAGAAATAAAAATTTGCTGAAATGTAAAATCTTGATTGAAAAAGTTAAATTCTTGATTTTAAAAAGTTAAAATCTATTTTAAAAAAAGTTTGACTCAAAACAAAATATTAGTGTGCAAATTATTCCAGGTAAAGTACTTGAATTAAACATACTGCCAATTCAAATGACTTTAGTTAAAAGGTTTGGTTTATTTCCAACATATATTATATGCTGAGCCATAGTTTAGAAGCAACTGTCACTCTAATTAAAAGGTATGACCAGGCAGGATTTGTTTAAATGAAATCATTCTGACTGTGTTGATATGTCTAAAGTTCATTTTTTACTTATCATCTCCACTACCCTTAAGCCTTGTATGGCAGACCCTGCCACCTATGAGATTTTCAAAGTTCATGATGATAAGATCAAATTTCCTTTGGAAATATTCAGGATCAAATGTTGACTTACTTGCCCAAGTCCCAATGTGATTTATGTCATCCTTTGTAAAAAGGGCAGAAAATAATATGTAGGTTAGACTTGGAGACCATTTTAGAGAAAACTTTTACTACATCAGTAAAGAAGCCCTTTGTGCTCTTTCTAAACCTTTCAACAGTGCTAACCATAATGAAATATTAGACGCAGTTACTGGTATAATGTATGCAAGTAATTCAGCTGATAGGATTTATATGGAAAACAAAATAATAAAAATATTTGGTTTGTTGCCTCCATATGGTATAAAAAAAATTCACAATTTTACACAGTTGCAATGTCTTTTTCCTGTTTGCTTTTTTATGCTACTTTCACCTACTTTCTTTCTGTTTTTCTGATCTTTGTTTTCATTTGGGACTTGTGCCCATCCTTATCTTTTTCTTTCATGTTTAGATAAAGGTAGGATATACATTAAATACATATATTATATACATTTAATTTATAATTATATTCATTTTTCTTTGTTGTACTTATGAAGTCATTTGCCAAAACATTTGAATTTTTATTTTGTCCAATCATAATTAAAGCCTACATTTAAAAAAAAAAAATTACACAAAGTGTTTGTGTCTCAATAATCTATGTAAGTCAAGAATATTTTATTTGAGCAAAAACATACACTTTTTATCTGGCTCTGTACATAAATAAGCATTTTACTCAACTGATGTTTTCCAAGTCTTGAAAAAATTTGGAGTATTAACATGAGTTGTAATAATGGGAGTTGAGTATTAAGAAAACACAGTTTAAAGATAATGTAAAATTAATAGTTAAATAGAACAGCCTCTGCAAGATGTCTGCACACTATCAACTATTGGGAAACATTATGAGGGCATGAAAGGCCATCATGAGGCTGCTGATGTTTCATGCCAGTACATTCTGTTGTATACTTATAAGTAGCCACCTCGAGAAATGTTTGTCAACAAGTAAGGATTCACCTGAAAGTCTCACTTTTGCAAAGTTGGTGAAACAAAGTCCAGTTCACCTGTGTCTTAAAACAGAAATTCCCTGTTTATTGTAAACATGAATTTTACATGAATTATTTATACATTGATTAGGGGCCTAATTCCATCTGTATTGTCCGGTGTTAATAGAGTTAGCAAATGTTACATTGTCTGACTTGATGTCATAACCAGCTGGAACAATAATCAACAGAAACACGTATGCAAAGACCGTAGCGATGAAAGACAACAGGAAAAGACATCTGTCTACAACTTTTGCAATGGTGCACCATTCGGCAATCATGATTCTTGCCCTTTTCAACACAAGTTTGGGGTTCTCTTGGTTTGGGCTTCTTATTTTCCTCTTGTGGCGATTGTACCGTTGCCTGTGTCGGGCTTTAGCAATGTTAGAAGAACAACTGTCAAATGATTTGTGTTGATTTGGTTTTCCTAAAAGAGTCTGCAGTGGTTCGATATCTTCATGCACGCCATTCAAACACATACATGAATTATTTGTATCGTCCTTGGCAGTAGGCACAAAATCCTCACGCATGACCCACACATCTTCCATGTCTGTACCACATTCACAGTAGGTTTCATCAGAATGACAAGGCCTGATGTCTTTATTATGATGTGCATTGCAGCAGTCATCCCCTTCAAACAGCAGAGGTGTGTGAGATGAGAGAAAGTCTGCCTCAGAATCAAGTAGCCCGTTCTCTGATATTACTGGCAAGGCCGGACCACCTGATGAGTAAATAAATCTGTCATCCAGGGTGGTTTCCTGTTCATTCTGGTCATTGTTAAATAATTGTGAGCTTACACCATCTTCTTCTGAATTCACCTGTAGATGTGTGTCTTCGTCTGAATTCACCTGTAGATGTGTGTTGATTGGACCTGGACTGGAGGATTTTTGCAAAAGCGTGGAAAGCCTATAAGTATCGTTGATCTCCTCTACTTCTGATGATGGTTTGGGAAAAACCTCATTATTTTTTATAACAGGATGTACCTCCTGGTATTTGTGAGGAGTGGAGTTGACCCCATTGTGTTTCAAAGAGTTTTTTAATGATCTCTGGGAGCAGGCTTTGGAAGAATTACTTTGTTCTTGGACTCGATTCAGTTTGGTGATGTTGTCTGTGGCACTGGAGCCTGACAAGCTGTCTGGCTCACTGTACTTACAGGTAGCGTTGTTATTGTTTTGGTTGGTTGTCCTGCTGTCATGTAAGATGAAGTATTTACAGTAGTCAGACTGAAATAAAAATAAAATTAAGTAATATTTTGTTTCATGGCTTTCCTCAAACAATGTTATTAAATTATTTTATTATATTAATTGGAAAGGCACAAGATAAAAATATGTTTTTTGTATTTATTGAATTTCAATGGACAAATAATCCAAAAGTGAGAAACAAATAAAACAGAAAAGTTTTTAAATGCGCAGAATTTGCTTATCTTTTCATTTTAAAAAAACATACCAGCATACACTGGTCATTGTTTAACATGATTTTATTATGTCTCATGACATCTTCCCCAAATCATGTACCGGGTAACTTAAATTTTGCAGAATTTTAGCTGCAGGTTTTAAACATATTTTAGCATTAATATAAAATGAGTTGAATTTCAAATGATTACAAAAACTAAGTTTAAATGATTTCACAGATCTTTTTACCAGAAAAATCGTTGATGCTAAAAGCTGCACATCTTGGCTGACTCTGAATGGTAGAGCCAGGTAACGAATGAACAAACTGGCCACCCATCTAGGAGCCGGTTTAAGCTTTGATCCTCTGTTGTGTAAGTTTGTCACCAGTACAGCACAGATGACAGACAGTGATGTCATCGTCATGACAACACACAAGTAGATCCCTTTGTGATACAGAAAGTAAATGGTCAAATTGCCTTTTACAACAAACTAAATATTGAAATATATATATTGAAAGAACGAAAGGTTTGAATAATTCACGTTTTATAAATATTCAATAAATTGAATACATGCAAACCCCATGTATTGTCACTTATATTTTTCACTTTTAATTACAAACTTCCCCTGCATTTGAATCTTTTTTTTTTTTAAAACTCAATTTTCTTACTCAGCAGTTGTTATGGTATATCATTTTATAGTACCATAATTTTATTTTCAGGAGCATTGCGTGTCTATTGACAAGTCAATGAAGTTTTTGATAAGCTTAAATTATTTGTGAGCCCAATGAAAAGATTTGCTTTGTTTATTGGCATTTTTTTTTCTATCCACTTGCATCTCTGTTCCAAAAAAAGCTTGATAAAAAATGGGTGTGTGCCTGAACTGGTTTTGTATATTCATATGAGTAAAGGTATTTTTCCATTTTTAATTTCCTATTATTTTCAATAGATGCATTCATATAGTTTCTACTTGAAGCCAAAAAAAAATTATAATAATAATTAAATAACACAAATAAAAAAATACAACTTTATATACTTTATCAGGAGTTTTATATTCATTTATTTTTCAAGTAATTTTTGTTTTATATTATTGACACTCTTATTATATGCTCTATTAATATTGTGAGTCTATGCACTAAAAAATAATAATTGCTTTGAACTTTTAAATTTGTCATGACACATTTAAAATGTAAAGTAAATTTTTTACAAAAATGATGTATCTTTGGTGTTCTCATTACAATGCTACTATGTTTTGTGATTGAGATAATCTATTAATTACCAATTAATGGCACAGCATCTGATGAAGCAGGAACTTCTTCAGCAATCAGTAACATGAACATGGAAAAGGCCAGAAAAACTGATAGGCCTAATGTGACCTTTTCCCCCGAAGTTGGTGACAGCCAAAATGTCATGAGTGTCAGCAATGATAACATCACACATGGGACAATGATGTTGAACAAGTAGTAAAACGTGTTTCTCTTTAGATATAAAACAGCCTGTGTAGAAAATTGAAAATATGAATATAAAATGAAAATAATCCTGATATTCATTTTCGATTTAAAAAATGAGAAGCAGTGATTTAAGGATTAGTTATGAATTAAAGATGCAAGAAATCCATATTTGTTTTATTACAGATTGAGGTTTTTGGATTAGTCTGCATTTATGAAGCAATCAAGATAAAAAAACATAATAATGTTTGAACATGCTGGTTTTCAAGTTAGATCAAATGATGTTGGAATGTTGATAGTAAAATATTCAAAATGCTCTACATTATGAAAATGACATCCTTATGATAAGATACTCATAGAAAAATGTTACAATTTGTAGTAAAATTTGTTAGAAATATGATTTAGAATTGAATTTTCTTTAAAAACATTGTGATAAATAATTATCATTTGTTAAAATTTTACACTTTTCACTTTTTCTCCTAACTGCATATAATTTTTAAAATAAAATTACTAATTACTTCTGAGGATATTAAAAAAATGTTATTCCTTTTGTCTGTCACAGGCAAGTTAGTTGAAATCCATAATCTAAAGGTTTCTAAATATTTTAAAAAATTACTTATAAAACATATAAACATGAGAACATAAATTATTGAAACATACCGTTATATGTGGATGAGCCCCAAGTCCCCTGGATCTGTTAGCTACACTCTTCTCAAGTTTCATGGACAACAGATCCCATTCACTGTTCTTGATGTAAGTGGAAAGGTCGACACTGACTACGTCATGACGTACTTTATAGTCCACCAGTTTATGACTGAACAGTAAAAGTATTCAATACATTCAATAAATTCAGTAGTTTCAATAGTTTTTATAGTTTCAATAGATTCTATAGTTTAAATAGATTAGTTTCAATAGTTTTGGGGGCAAGACAAAAAACAAAAACAAGTTGTTATTGGTTCCCTAAGAATATTTGTATTGTGTATATGGCCTTTTCTATGCACTCTAAGTGTTTGAAAGATATGCACCACTCTGTTGTGCCTTTGGGAAGTGACCACATTTCATTGGCAAATATTATTTTAAACACCAAGGATGTAGAATATTAACAAGATTTCATCTGCTCTTTCTGTTGCCAAAACCTGTGTACATTTTCAAAATTTATTTTTGTTACTTAACCTCCCCAGCTATAAAGACAATGCTTTATTTTAAAAGTTGTAGTATAGCTGACATAATTTTGATTACCTAATTATATTATAAATGATAGAATGTTAAATTACCTATAGATCCATGATCCAAACCTCACCATACAAAATTGGTAATCAAATGGGAAGTAGGTTATTTTCACGACACAAGAGCTCCGCAACCTCATTGGGACCGGCCATTTGACTTCTCCTGTATGGCGGATCTGAATGTATGTGCCATGGATGAATCCAGTGGACCCATTGTCAGCACTGAAAACGTTAATTAAATGAACATGTACTTTGCAGTTTTTTAAATATCCTTGACTTAAGAATGATGCATAAGAAGAAGCAGGGTGATATCATGATACACAAATGAAAACAGAAACAGAGATATATAAGAAATTTAAACTCAACATTATTTTGAGTTAATAAATTGGTGCTTAGGGTTTTTCACCATCAATTTCAATCTTTACCATAAACTTCAAATTATTGATTCCTCGGATATTAACCTGGAAAACGTTTTCTTGCTCATCAGCCTTTTAAAAATTGTACAGAACTATTTCAGCCATTTGAATACCTGGTACAAAAGTTTGGCTCCTTCAAAATTCTTCATATTTAATAAAGTTACTTACATCACTGATATCTCACTTTTCATTTCACTTTCTTCACTAGGATGACTACTTCTTAAGGTGCAGAGGCATAGCTAAGCAGGGGGTGACAGAGGGGCACATATGTCCCCAGGCAACAGACTAGAGGGGGCACCAAAATGGGCTTTGGTGGTATTTATGGATGCAAGTAATGGGTTCCAGAGTTGAGGGGGTGTAAAAATGAGCATTTTCCAGAGCGCCATCAACACGCTAGCAACGCCTCTGTTAAGGAGGCTGCTGACAAGTTGGCTAAATGACAAGATATCTTACTTGTTGTAGATAAATGTGTCTGGTTTCCAAACTTGTTCTGCTGGTATCCTCAAAGACCTAACATCTCTGTACTCTTTTGGGTTCCATGATAGAGCTGGGTCAGTCCAAGACTAGTGTAGTTAATAAAATTTGATGACATATATTAACTTTATTATCATGAAGGTCTATCATTAATGTGGTTGTAAAATAGGTAATTTAGCTCACATAACTTTTATTCCTTCATTATAAGATAATTGATAAAAATGTTAATTATTCTTTTATAAGTAGACTCTATCATTGTTAATTTTTATATTTTAGAATTTCATAAAGTCAAAATTAATAATTAGGTTAACATTGTGTTAATGAAATGAAACCGGTTTTCAAAGAATTCTAAATTATTTATAAATTTACATTTCCCTTTTCATGGAATCAAACTATTTTTATTATAGATTTAGACTATACCCTTTCATTCCAGTGCTTTTTATTTATTTGAACATATTATTTTAATTTATTTAAAGCTTTAACACAAAGGGTGTAGAGAAATCTCTGTTTTAAATTGTTTTTTTTTTGTTGTAAATCTACGCTCAAAACTACATGTCATTTAATCATTCAGCCCCCAAGTAGAAGTACTTACGATTAGTGATATCTTACCTGGTCAATAAATACATTGGTTGTAAGGACTTGTTGGCGTTCATTCTGGGAAAGACAGAAATCAGTATTATCTGCATCAGTGACTACTGTGAGTCATTTCATATAGTATTATCTGCATCAGTGACTACTGTGAGTCATCTCATATAGTATTTAATGCATCAGTGACTACTGTGAGTCATCTCATAATAATAATGGAATAATATCATAAATATTTATATGATTCATTTTAAAATATGACCGGGAGGGGTGGGGGGGTGGGGGGTGGTTGGACCTAAACATTAAAACCTTGTCAATGCCTCGAATTTGGGATAAACTATAAGATAACAAGCACAGATAAACCTACTAAGTTAACACTGATGAACTTACCAATTAACACAGATGAACCTACCAAGTTAACACAAATGAACCTACCAAGTTAACACAAATTATCCTACCATGTTAGCATAAATGAACCTACCAAGTTTGCACAAATAAACCTGCCAAGTTAACACAGATGAACCTACCAAGTTAACACAGATGAACTTACCAAGTCAACACAGATGTACCTACCAAGTTAACGATTTGGTTCAGCCGGATGGAGAACATGACTTGCAAGGGGAGTGAGCTATTGACCACAGGTCTCACTGTCTTGAGATAACTGCCCATTATCTGGTCGTACAATCGCTGTTCGTCTGGGACAGGCTGTGGTGATGAGCCTAAAACACACAACGAAAAACAAAAAAGATGAAAAAAAAAGACTGCTCAGAATGCTTGGACTCCTTGGAGTAGTTGGGGATTATTTGAGAATAACCTATGAAACACATAACATGTTATATATATATATATATTGAGATCATGAATTCACTAAGCACCAAATTCAATGTGCTACTCAACCAACACAGCAACCAGGTTGTTGAAGTATTTTTTAAAGGGTTGAATTTTGTGTTATTTTCCGAAGTCATTTCAGGCCTTTTATTATCGAGTTTGGTAAATTTGATTATCATTTGAGTTTGTTCAAGGATATAAATAAATATAAGTAATAAGTTGTTTGACTCCTAATTTGTGTGTGGATATTTCTTGGTTCAATTTAGATTGATACAGTATAACTCCACAATATAGACAGGCCACAACATCCCCCCGCCCCTTTCCTTTTCAGTCAATGCGTAGACCTTTCTATTATCTAGACTGTTATTCTTTAAAAGGACAATACAATTGAGTAATGCGAAACTTCGGTTATCCGAACAGTCGGTGAATTTTATTATTATTTTTATTATCATTAATGTACGCTATGCTTAGTGCAACCTTCCCGTCGCAGTGGTTGGTTAACAAAATAATGTGTTATCCGAAACACGTCGGTCCCAATTAGTTCGGAAAATCAACGCTCTACGGTGTTGCCTCCCACTTCCCATAGTGGGTACTTTGCGTTCGTGTGATAGGGGCAGGGGCGGCGCCAGACATTTTTAGGTTTGGTGAAAATAGGCAATTGTCGCCTTCTGGAAAATTTTGGGAAGAGTTCAGAATTTTTATTTAATTTTTTTTTTAAACAGATTTTACCGCCTTCGGAGGTTTGGGCGCCTTGGCGCCTGTGTGATGATCACGCATCGTACCCGCCTTGAGCCGGCCCTCGATAAGGGCGTAATTGGGAAGTGTTCAGAATTTTTATTTAATTTTTTTTTTAAACAGATTTTACCGCCTTCGGAGGTTTGGGCGCCTTGGCGCCTGGGTGATGATCACGCATCGTACCGGCCTTGAGCCGGCCCTCGATAAGGGCGTAAGGGGGGGGGGGGCGCGTCTGCCAGTGAATGATTTAAATTTAATCATTTTAAAGTTCTAAGATCAGGGCAGGATTGAGGTCTACACGCACAACCAACGAGGAGCCATTAGACTTATAAAACAACACAGTTGGAAAAGCAGACGATGTTAATTAATATAAATAAGTAAAAGAAAGCTTCTCCATTCGGCGGGAAACCTTGGGCCTCGAGTTCATCCTGATGGACGGATAACCCAGACGGAAGACCTAGAATGAATAAATAAAAAAATAAAAAAAATAAAAAAAATATATATATATAATTTTTAAAAATATAATTTCTGCATGATTCACATTGAATCCTTTAAGCGTCTATGGAGAACTGACGAAGAGAGAGGAAATAGGTAATCCAAGATGTTCTCTCTTTTTTTTTTAGCGTCGTTCTTCAGAAATGTTTAAACTAAACATTTATAGATATTCTGTTGAAGAGTTCGTGCACATGTTGTATTTTTATATTTCACAAACATTTAACCCTCGTGGGAGATGCTGATCTTCTATCGAGCGCCTCCCCAGCCGGCGGATAGGGGAAAGCCCGCCAGATATGGAGGGTACCGGGGAAATAAAATACCCGGGGCGGACCAAAATCAGCCCTACTGCCTTGTAGGAAGTGGAGGGATCCACAAAGGCTAGGGACCTAACCCGAACAAAGGCAGCTACCCATTGAGCTGTGAGGGGCAACCCCCCAAGTGGTTGTGCGCAAGGCCAACAACCCTGCCATGTAAAAAATCATAGTTACAAAAGCACCGAAAAGAGTAACAAAAGACATTTCAGTCCTGGGAGAGGATGGATTCCTTGAGGAGGAAAATATGACGCCTAATAGTGAAAGCCGAAACCTGGAAGCTATTAAGCCGACAACCATCATCTCTACCAGGACTACCACCGTCATTGGCGCTTGGAATGTCCGCACCATGTACGAGGCTGGTA
>CAXITT010001150.1:17290-57129 GCA_964033795.1 Lymnaea stagnalis | reverse complement strand
GGGGGGGGGGGGGCGCAACCCAATCACATTGCACTGGTAAAATACGGGACGAGGTGCATATACTATAAAAATCGTGCGCTTAATCCGGTACTACCCTAAAGCACACACACACACAAACTAAACAACACATTTGTTACACACCGTTATGTGTGCCGTGATGAGTGCCGACTTGTGGTTGCTCTGCTAAGCATTGGTAGATATCTGGAGCACCATCTGGAGTCCCCCCCCCTTCCCCCCGGGGTTGGTATCGCTAATCGTACATTGCAAAATAAAGGATAAATTTTTATTTTTTTTAATTGAAATAATGTCCCTTTTTTTTTTTTTTTAACTGCAAAGGCTTTAGAGGAAGGGAGTTAAGTCACAAAAACTATTTAAAATGGGTTTAACTGTTTTACTTTTCTTGAGCAGGACGGACACCATACGTTGGGAATTTTAATTATTATTACCGGTAAAGGTATTGATTATTACGATGAAGATCACATAAGTTCAAATTTAAAAAAAATAAAAATGGATCCAATAAGGCTGCAGCTATTCGGACCAGGGTATCAGAAGTGAGAGTTTGGGTTTATTAAAAAATATTAAAAATATTATTGTAGGGTTTGTAAGGCAAAATTAGGTATCAAATGAAAGATAATTGAATGGAGTATATTTTTGTAAACTTACTTCTTCAGTTTAACTAAAATAAACTACCAAAAATGACATCAGAATAGCATTTAGTTTATAGGGACCCGGGTCCAAATAGCGGCTATGCGTACCCGTGTCCCTTTAGACTAAATGCTATTCGAATGACCTTTGTGATAGTTTATTTTAGTTAAACTGAAGAAGTAAGTTGACAAACATATAATATAGTCCATTCAATTATCTGTAAGAGTATCTTGGTGTCTGGGACTTGTCCTGCTATTTAATGCTGAGGATATTTTTTAGGCTCGTGTGAAAGTGAAAGTCAGGGATGTCATTTGAGTAGGGCATCCCCCCCCCCCNATTTGACTGTAGCTGTGCTGCCTCTCATGGTCCATACATTCTTCTGACATTTGACTGTAGCTGTGCTGCCTCTCATGGTCCATACATTCTTCTGACATTTGACTGTAGCTGTGCTGCCTCTCATGGTCCATACATTCTTCTGATATTTGACTGTAGCTGTGCTGCCTCTCATGGTCCATACATTCTTCTGACATTTGACTGTAGCTGTGCTGCCTCTCATGGTCCATACATTCTTCTGACATTTGACTGTAGCTGTGCTGCCTCTCATGGTCCATACATTCTTCTGATATTTGACTGTAGCTGTGCTGCCTCTCATGGTCCATACATTCTTCTGACATTTGACTGTAGCTGTGCTGCCTCTCATGGTCCATACATTCTTCTGACATTTGACTGTAGCTGTGCTGCCTCTCATGGTCCATACATTCTTCTGATATTTGACTGTAGCTGTGCTGCCTCTCATGGTCCATACATTCTTCTGACATTTGACTGTAGCTGTGCTGCTTCTCATGGTCCATACATTCTCTTGACATTTGACTGTAGCTGTGCTGCCTCTCGAAATTTGAAGGTTCGCCCCGTCATTGATGGCGACGTTGAAATAAATAAATCAATGCGGTTTTATGACAGCGTGGTGCCCAGGTAGGAGGCTGTGTGACAGCGTGGTGCCAATGAAAGAGGCTGTGTGACAGCGTGGTGACAAGGTAAGAGGCTGTGTGACAGCGTAGTGCCTATGTAAGAAGCGGTGTGACAGTGTGGTGCCCAGGTAAGAGGCTGTGTGACAGCGTAGAGCCCAGGAAAGAGGCTGTGTGACAGCGTGGTGCCAAGGTATGAGAATGTGTAAACCACTTTGAGCCATTACGCCAATGACTTAAACTTGAATGTTGGGGGGTCACTGACTGTAATTTTTTCCAGGAGGTACATTTAGATGGACGTAAGGGAAATAGAGAACATAACCCTTACATTTCCATGGCCTATCGATCCAATGCAACTATTCTTGTTTAAGTACGGTAACTGGTAGCCTACTGTTAACTCTACTTCATTTCAACACTTAAATACTTTTTACTTTTACTAAGCTGACTAGTTTTAAAATGGTATTGTTGTATATATATACTTTATCATGTTCAGACTCATCTTTCTAGTTCCGGTAGAATCAACTACCAATTACGAGCTGAGCTTCATCAGCTGTACAAACGATTGTTACACATTATTCGTTATTAACTGATTGACTACACAAAGAGTCAGAAATAATTTACTAAATTAATATGTATTTTAACTGTCCGGTCAAACTAACGGAAAAGACTTTGAACTTGTTTAAAGGCAATTTAGAAAGAAATCTTGTCATGCTTGGATTTTTAAATTTTAAATAATTATTAGTTTAGCTACTAGTATCATTGACCATCATTTTTATAATATTATTTTTTTCATGAACAATCTCTGAAACCGAAGTAGTTAAATAGTTAAAGTATTTTGAACTTCACGTAAATTGTACAAATTTGTACTACAAATGTACAATTTCAGAATAGTACGCTTTACATGGGTTTTATTCGGGCATTAATAAATGAATGCATAAATGGAGGGTCTCAAAAGAAATCCCCATCTTTTTTTCCCCTCTAAATTTAAATAAAACTGAACATAAAATGTACCCTTAGGTGGAAAAGCTAATATATATTTGAGAACCTCTGCTTTCATTTAATCGCGGTCAAATGATCTTACCAATAACTTTCAATATGCATACGTTTTTTTAAAAAATCGGTACCGGAAAATTAACGGAAGGATTCATTAATATGTGTTTAAATCGTGTGCGTTTATTTATATTGTTCTCTTGTGCGTGGGAATTTTTGCCTACCGTACCAATGAAATGAAGTCCTCCTGTAAATAAAAAGATAAGCATCAGTTACATGCATTGCTTTGTTAGTAGCTCCACCATGCAAACACTCATCACAACACATTGGCAAACACAGTACAGATTCATCGATTCCTACCTACGGTGCTCGGGAGAATTCTTTTTTTCAATCGCAGGCAAGCATTCCTGTAACTACAGGGCATGGCAACTAAGCACAGGTTTGACGTTTTGCTGAACTGAAACAATGATCAAACGGCAATATCTATGTAATGGCTCTAAGCAGGCAATCCCAAGACTTGCTGAACTGAAACAATGATCAAACGGCAATATCTATGTAATGGCTCTAAGCAGGCAATCCCAAGACATGCAAACCGTTTGGCCATTCATCATGCAATATGGCTAATTGAAACACGTGTTGTCGAGGTGAGACCTCATCATGCATTGATGTACTCACAAACACAGAAGGTAACAATCTTGATTTACTCTACAAGGCTAAGTGATAAACACTCTAATTTACGCTACATTTCCATAGTGCTGAGTCCTTTTCCGTCATGGTGCATTACATTTTTTTAAAAATAATTTTTTGGGGTTTATTAATAAGACTTTATTTCAGACTGCAGAAAACAACAACTCAAAAGTGAGTGGAAAAATTAATGGGAAAATGTTTGTTTATCCATCTATTTTAAATCACCAGGACTGCCCCGTTTGTTAATCCATCTATTTTAAATCACCAGGACTGCCCCCCCCCAAAAAAAAAAAATCATCCCAAGTTTTTTGTTTTTTTAAATCTTTTAAAAGTCTTTGGTCTGGAGTCTGATAAAAGTCATAGATCAATAGTCTGATAAAAGTAATAGATCAATAGTCTGATAAAAGTAATAGATCAATAGTCTGATAAAAGTCACAAGTAAGGAGTCTGATAAGAGTCATAGGTCAAGAGTCTGATAAACGTTGTATGACATGAGTCTGAATGATTACGAGTCTGAAGACCTATCATCATCTATGTTAGTGTCCAGGCATTGAATTCATGGAAGGCCAGGGTAAATGAACACATACAAATATAATATTAATAACTAATTTAAGAACCGTTAGGCTCAGTTCAAAGATAAATCAAGATTGTTCCCACTTCTTCATTATACCCACAGATAGTGACAAACTACATATACAAAAGAAGATGTAATATAAATTTTTATTGGTTTATTTTTTTTCCCCCAACAAATGCCAAATTTGAAACAAGGGGAAGAAAAGAATTTTCTTTTTTTTTTAAAATAAAAGGTCCTGGAAGTTTATGGATAATAAATGATATCATATTTCTGTGGGGTCCAAAAATTAAAAAAAGGAAGTACTTCACAATATGATAATTAAAATGGACTCTGAGAAGCAATCATTATTACTTGGATAGCATTTATAATGTTGATGATAATAGGAAAATACTTTCAGTTAAATATAACCACCAAAATCGACCTGCAGTGAAAAGTTTTTCAACATGTCTTTAGGGAAACTGTTTCTCTGGCTATTGTAAAACTTAAAATGTCCCAGACAGTCGAGTTGTTTCCTTAACACCAAAGCAGTGTTGGACTCCAATAATATCATGTTGACGTTCTGTCTTTCTGTCATCATCGCCACTGGTTAAGAGACTGCATAAAACATGCACGTGGGTGGTGAACATCTCAATGTCTTTAGAGTCAGTTTCACTGTTTGTGCCGAGTCTAAATGTCAAAATGTCTTTGATGAACCATCAACTAAAATAGTGACAACAACAACAACAAAGTGAATAAAATTACACCAAATTTGACTGTGTAAACTGTGTAAGAAGATTGGAAGTGTTAAATACCACAAGTTTGTTATAGGAAAGATGCCATAACAACATGCCAATGCATTAAATGGAATAGCAAATGGTAAAATAGTAATAAAGCGTTAATAATACAATGCAAAATACATTCAGCTATTGAACAAACAAGGCATCAATTTTTTTCATTATGTTACAAGACAATTTCATCTAAGGAGCCAATACACAAAACTGTGTACCTATGTCTACAACAATAGCAATGGTACAGAACAGTGTAAGATCCAAGTCAAGTCAGGGACACGTCCTTGCCTATGTGTTTTTATTGGCATGCTTGTTCTTTGTGCAATGCATTCAAAATAATCAGGTGATTGACATTCCAAGTTAGATTAAGAGGACCAGGGCTAAAGCAGATCTAATGTTAGCTTCCAACACACACATGGATGTTATAAAAACACAGTGTTGTTATCATAGAGAAAAAAAAAAAAAAACAACCTTATATATAACAAGAAGGACTAGCTCCCACTTTCAGGTTGATTCATTATGTCACACATTTCAAAGCTTAATTGTAGTTCTAGAAGTTACAAATGTGGACTTTAAATAAAAAAACATTGTTTTTAACAAAAAGAAAAAAAAAAAAAAAAAACAACCTTATATATAACAAGAAGGACTAGCTCCCACTTTCAGGTTGATTCATTATGTCACACATTTCAAAGCTTAATTGTAGTTCTAGAAGTTACAAATGTGGACTTTAAAAAAAAAAAAACACTCATGGTATAGCTTCGGTAGCCGGTATATTAAAGAAATCATTTATTAATTTTTAAAAATACCCACCCTGAAAGCATATAGAAAAATGTGTGTCAAGAAATTGACTAAATACTAAATGCAAAAATGTTTAATAAATTCAATTTTTCATGTTTAAACAATGCCAACAATCCTGAAGCAGCTTTCCAAAATGCATGCAAAAAGAGAAGAAAAAAAAGCACAATATCAAGTCTCAATTTTGTCACCCCCCTCCAAAGTGTTGGTAAAAAAAAAAAAACCATCTTGGTGCATGCAGAATGAAATGAAAAAAAAACAACTTCCAAAACTATACTGAGAGAAGATGGCATATCTCTTGGGAAATTTAGTTTGGAACTTGTGACAAGCTGGTTAGTAGAAGAATTAACAAGAAATAACACATTCTTTCAATGTTGGATTTGTATCTTTATAGTGTAATTAAATATAGTCAGTTGTGGCAACTGTAACAAAATAGCATGGAAGACAATCATTTGATTTTTTTGTTTTTTTTTGTTGTTAAAGTTGTTTTTGACATACAAAGAATATTTTCACAATTTAAACACTTCCAGAATATGACTATTACTGTAAAGAGGAAAAAAATACATATGGTATTTAAAGTAATGGACAAATTTTAATTAATAACTTAGTAAATACTGTTGTACAAATGTATTTTTTCTCTCTCATAATTCCTTAGACTTTAGAGGTTTTCATGATAGGATAAGATGGATCATTATTTTTTAGATAAAATATATTTAAGGTAAAAATTAAAACTTAAGTTCTCACAGTCCCTTGAAAACTGTCATTCAAATATGTTAGCATTTTTTAACTTTAAATAATAGATTTTTCTTTTAACACATGCAATTTACTAACAAGAAATATGATTCTAATGTATATGTTCCCAGAACCGTTGCTGCTCTTTTAATAAAAACCTCATAAGTAAGAAATTATTGTTTAAAAAAAAATAATTTGAGGAAGAAAATAAGAAAGTTATAAGTAAACATTCCTTTAAAAAAATGTAATAAATTCAGCTGTTTTTTAAGCAAATGAGAATGAAAATTGTACAATACAGTGAATTATAACTGACCAAAAAAAATCATTGCAATACAACATCAGAACAAGTACAATGCTGATGTTGCAAAGAAAACAGTTCAAATACAGCCCTAAGATGGAATTGATGAATAAGTCAAATGTCATTGTAAAATATTTACATTGACAAAACTCTTTAGTCATGACTTTTAAAATACAATAAAATGATTCATAATATTTGGGTGCTGATGAAAATTTATTGAATTAAATTAGTTGATGTAAAATTATTAGTTTCAAGCTAGTAATAACAGAAAGTTGTCAAAGTATTTCCTTAAATAAATTTAAATTCAATTTGTTTCTTTTAATTGTTCCAAATATATATTTAAAAGAAAATTATTTGACACTTATACTTTTCTAAAATATCCCTTTAAAAAAAGTGCTTAAAGCTTACAGCAATGTTTTGAGAAAAATATGTAAGTATGAGATAACAAAAGATTTTAAATAAAATAATACATTTTAAATTCAAACAAAACATTCTTTGGTACTTGGACCGTACAATTGCTTACCTGTATCACAATATAATACAAATTTTAATGGTTACCCAAAGATGAAAGAATTCAAGTTCATATGAAGTTTTTAATTTTCAAATTTACCTTCAAATTTTAGGGTCTCCAAAAATATATTTCTGTGCTTTCTGGTTTTTGAAGTGAAACGTACACGGTAACAACCTAACATTGCTAATGAATTATATAACCGCTAAACAGCCATCTCTATAATATCTTTTAAAACACCACTCCATCATTGATTTTCAAATGAAGAAGAATAAAGACAAAACATATGAGGTATATTGTGGACTGATGTTGGTTTTTGCCTTCATGACAGACTAGATCAGGTGGACTAATGCATTGATCATACACAAAGGTAGTGATCTCTTATTTTTGTAAGCTCTTGAGTTTGTTTCAAAACATAAGTCAAACACTGCTTTTTGACATCATATTGCAAACTAAGAGAAGTCCATTCATTAATTGTTAGCACCATCAAGAAAAGTTTGACTACACATTCTAAATGGAAGCAAGTTACAGTACTGTAGTATCAATAGCACATCATTATTTCTGCATTTCATGAAATGACATTTTATCTTTAAGTGCTTTTTTTAAATTTAATATAAATAAAAATAAGATCTCTTTTACATCTAAAGTCAAATTTAATTTTTTGGTACCTAGCAGGATAGT
Organism: Lymnaea stagnalis; assembly: GCA_964033795.1. Taxonomy (NCBI): domain Eukaryota; kingdom Metazoa; phylum Mollusca; class Gastropoda; family Lymnaeidae; genus Lymnaea; species Lymnaea stagnalis. Next base: position 49,487 of record CAXITT010001150.1, on the reverse strand, counting down.
TCATTGACAACACCAAACTGGCATGTAAATTAAATATCATCTGTGAGATGGTGTTTAGGTTTGACTGTGAATTTATTTCATTTACAGATATTGCTTTAATCTTTAAGTCTTTGAAAATTATTAATTAAAATTATTTTTTGAAATAAATTTTTAAAATTGGCTAATGTTTTCTGATTTCTAGGTACAGGCTGAATTCATTAAAATTTGACACACAGTATTCATTTCGCCAATACCTATTGCACTACTTAAATTCCCAAATAATGAGCTAAACTAAAAATTATGTATGATGCTATGAAGGAAGAAAGGGCTCCAGGCTCCTCGATAATTTTGATTATTTTTTCCCCTTTTTGCAAACAATAGTGCGTAAACAGTTGCATTACAATACAATAATAAAACATATATTAACATGTCACTAAATCATCTAGATATGTGTTCTTATGAACAGCCATCTTAAAAAAGAATTAAATGTTGACTATGCATTTTTTTCATATTTACATTCAAGTTTTTAACTTAATGTTACATCAGCAACAAACAAAAATGATATTCACTTTGCTTGAAAAGATCTCTTAGAATGTATTAAAGATTGAAATAAGTCAATGGAAAAAGGTATGTGCACTAAAATATCCACATGAGACAATCAAGAAAAAAGCTTAGGCGGAAATAAAGGTTAACAATGAAATACAAAGTGTAGGCAAGACCATTTTTGGCAAGCTTAGAGCAGCTTTTCTCGCAACGGCTTTTAGATTAATCAGCCCAGAGTAATTTTTTAAGGTTAAAAACTTGATGGTATTATAATATCAAGTGGAACAAATGTGTGTGTTGTGTCCATAGTTCTCAGCTGCAACTAGGATGAGAAGAAGCTACTCTAGTTATGACACTAACCTTAAGAAATTATAGTAACTAAAATGTTTAATAACAAAACTATTCTTAACAAAGTCATAAAAAAATTAATTTACAACACTATCCTCAACAATATAATAAAATATTTACTTAGGACACTACCCTTAACAAAATAACTATAACGTTTAGTTAAGAAACTAGTATTTTTACAATGCAACTATAATGAAAATAACCTTATAGGCTAGAGTGAGTATACTTAAACTATTCCTATACATCAGATCACTTAACAGGTTGCAGTGTACTTTATATGCCAAAAATAATGAAAATACCATGAATTTGACAGAGAGTAACATGTGATAAAGTATTGAAACAATAATTTAAAAAATCAGCTCTTAAAGCTCTTCTCTGTGCAGTGCAAGCAAACTTGTACAATCAACAACATTCAAACACTGTAAGTTTTCAATATGAGCCTCTCCTGAGAAACTCATGTATAAGAAGTCGCTACTGTGAATCCTTGACAACAACATAGTAGATTACAAAACTTCAAAATAGAACGCAAGGGAGTAAGTATAATATAGATGTCATTCCAGAAACTTTGGTAAATACATGTCATTTATAAAAAGATGTGCCTATATACAAATGAACAGAATACTTTTATTGGCATATTTTATACAGAGTTCCAATGATTCATTATTTTGTGGGAAGAACTGGATGTTTGAGTGTTGGGATTCAACAAATCAACTAAGCAGTTCAGTCAACATTGCCAGAACAAAGTACACACATCAATAGAAATGCTTCCACCTCACTAGCTCTCTAAGTCTAACGTTTAATAAGAATGAAATCCCGTTGTAATTGAAAGCAAAGTTCAACATTAAATAACCCTAAAAATGCAAGCTTTTAATTTAGGTACAAATATTGTAAGCAATGAAATGAAAATTTATCTGGTGAATTTTGTATATTATTAATTTATAAAAGTTGGCACAGCCAAGAAAAGTAAAGAACAAATTTAGTGGAAAATTTTGTTGAGAAAACTGCTCGTGACATTTTGATTCCGGCCTTTAAATATGTTTTGGTCTCACATTTGTTGACATACCCATCAGTGACTTAAAAAAAAAAATATTTTTTTTTGGTACCACAAAATTTGTTTTCATTGTCCACCTCGGTACTTTGCAAGACAGCCTAGAGCCCTTGTTCAAGAGGTGGAGATAAAGGAAATCATAGATTGGTTTGCACTGAAATGAAGAAAAACTTTATGTAGTGTTTTAAAGCTCCCTTTTTTTTTTCAATTTGGTTTGTATTACTATCTTATGAAAATAAAACATGAAAATATCCTTCTGGTAATCACCTCTTGGACCTAAGGATAACCTCACAAAACAGTTCACCATGACTGGTGTTATTTTCAGTTGCTGGGAAGATTGCAGCTTTACCTCCTCTGTTACAACACAAAGGAAAGTTATGTCATTTAAAAGAATGAAATAACAAAATCATCAGCCACTGATATGTAGCATCAAATTGCTCTCTGACATCCAACATCCAGATATCAAGATACATTTTAAAAAAAAGCACAATATTCTATGACTAACATGTTTTTCATCTTATACATTATATAGATTGAAGGAGGTAAAAATATCAGTATCATAATCATATAAAGATTACACAGACAAATTGACTAGATAAATTTGTTCCAAATAAAGCTTATATTTTGAGTATTTGTAAACAGATTCTTACGCTCCAAAAAAAAAAAAAATGATAAAATTAAAAGAACTAATAATGACAATATTAAAATGCCAACTATCCACCAATGTAATATTGTTAAAAGAAATTTTTTAAAACACCACATACTTTTTTACTTTCCTTTAAAGATTACACAGACAAATTGACTAGATAAATTTGTTCCAAATAAAGCTTATATTTTGAGTATTTGTAAACAGATTCTTACGCTACAAAAAAAAAAAAAAAATGATAAAATTAAAAGAACTAATAATGACAATATTAAAATGCCAACTATCCACCAATGTAATATTGTTAAAAGAAATTTTTTAAAACACCACATACTTTTTTACTTTCCTGTTAGCAAGGGAGATGGAAAAAAAAAGAAAGATGGCAGGAGTTGGCTTTTTAAGATAAGACATTTGCTTTTAAAATATTTTATTTTTTTACATAATCCAAGAGCTTATTGTTTAATTGAATAACTCAAATACTTCCTATTTGAAAAAATCCAATAAAAAAAACTAAATGTGGAGTCAGAGGATTGTATATTTACAAAAATTTTAAAATCACACTGAAAGCTGCTTTCCCACATTATGTAAAATGAATTTTAATATTATTTTGTTTTTATGGTATTAAACAAAATTTTTTTTTATTTATTTAAAAAAATGGAAGTCCTGTTTCAGTCAATACAAGCAGAGCTAGTTGAATCCTGGAAATAGTCTTTCGGTTTGGAAGTTTGCTCCTGCCCTGCCATGGAGAGGTAAAACAGATGCAACTTCAAGTCCTTCTCAATAAAATTCACTCCTTATTTATAATGCTTGTTTTCAACAGTAATCAGTGTAATAAAATTTGTAATGCTAGTACGGTGCAAACCTCTGATAACCTCCTCGATAGACTGTTGCCTAGAAATTAAAGAATAAATTATGTAAATTTTGAAAATTTTAAAATGAATAAGCATATGTTCAGCACAGGAATAAAAACTTATTTATAAAATATGCAGGATTGTAATGAAAATAATAACAATATTTAGCCTGCTAATGATCCTAGAAAGCTCCGTACTATTCAACTAGATTTATTAATCATTTGATTTTGATGATAAATACACTTATAAAACATATTTCTTGTAAAAAGAGGAAAATCTAAGCAATTTTAAAAAAATATTAAGAACATACTCCATAACCAGCAACAGGCCCAATACTGTGTCCTATATATGGTTCAGCAGCAAATTCTCTGCCATAGCTGAAATATACAGCACATATTACATTTCAAAATGGCTTAAATCAAATAAATAATACAACTTAAACTGCAGGGATACATCTATAACAATTTACTTTCTTGTTCTCTTTTGTCAATACCTGAAGAGATCCATGAATTTAAATAATAATTTCTATTTTATTTTTAAAATCTCATATTGCATGATAAAGAAGAAAAGTAAATGCTCGTTCAGGTGAATCAAATGGTAGTATAAGATCTAATTAAGAATATTTTTTAAGATGACAAACCCTGCAGCAGTAGTATATGTAACTGGTGTAGCTACAGCAGCAGCTGGGAAAGCATAACGGGCTGCCCCTGCAGGGTAGGCACCTGCAGCGGCTGCGTATGGCTGACTTGTTACCAGCTAAAATAAGGAAAGAAACAGTCTTTAATCAAATATTGACAATGCAATTACTTCAGCCTAAATTAATTCCAAAAAGCCTTTATTGAGAGTTTTTTAAACTTCAATAGCCATTATTGAGAATAAATTAACAAAACAAATTAAAATGAATTGCATTAATTATTAAACTGTTTATATTATTTGTTGTTTTCTCGCTTCCTCTGCTTCATTCTTTAAAAGTCATCAATCCAAATAGATTCAGAATTGTAGAGATAGCATTGGATAGTTTTATAACTGTTAACTTGATAAATTATGAAGAAATGAATCATATTTTCTGTGGTAGAATACAACAATCTACAGTCATACAGTAAAATTTAAATACTCTATCAAAAAAGTTTCCTACCTGATATCCTCGCCCAGAGGCGTCATATGCCACAAAAGGATCTTGATAAACACTAAGTGGATATAGAAAGGTTTGAGAATAAAGTGTAATACTCCTTTTTGGTCACCAAATTGAGAAATTAGCAGAATAAAATTAAATTTTTAGCAATACCTAATTAGACACAGGTGTGTGCCCTGGAGGACCTATGGCTTGACAGATCCAGAATTTTAGACTTTTCTATTTATGAATTAATAAGTTTAAATTCAACCCCCCCCCCCTCCCCCCGCCCTCCCACCTAAATCCTCTTTTCTCTGAGAATAATTTCTAAATGCTCAAGGGTAGTGTTCCCCAAATGGTGGTCCATGAACCGGCACCGTAACATGAGCCACACAACATGAATATTTGTGGTCAAATAAAAAGAAATATAATTAATAAATTAGCCTCCAATCCCAGATAAAATTTCAAACTTGCCCACCAAACTTAAATTGGGAAATGCTGCTCTAGGGAATAGTAAAATGGTTCCAGGGTATTGCATAATTTTTTTGATGTGAATGCAATGACCGGATGGGAATGTTTCAATAAATCCATAACATCTAGTTTAACTTACGTAGCATATGGAATAGCAGTAGCTGGAGCAGCTATAGGTGTTGGGTGGCGTAGGCCTGCAGCTGCAGCAGCTGCTGTGTATACCCCACCCAGACTCCTGGCTGCTACAGCGGCTGCAGCCCTCCCTCTAGTTAGTGCAACTCCTCTCAGTGCAGCTGCAGTGACTGAATCTAAAAGCAAGGGAGAACCTAGTAAATTTGCATGCAAATGTTCACATTAATTTTTTTTTGATAAAAGCACAAATACAAAGTAATAGTGAAAACAGGTTGTAATGTTTTAGGACATAAATGAGGTATGAAATTAAAATATGAATTTTGGGTGAGAAGGAATTTAAAAATTATATATTGTCTATTGTGATCACTGATCATTCAATTATTCATTCTACCCACAGTGGGAAAAAGAACAGCGCTTCTCAACCTCTCATTTTAAGTAACATGTAAATTCCCTTTTTATGTTTCCCAGTCTTCCATCACAAATTTTAGATTTTCAATACAAAAATTATCAATTTGAATGGTAAAAAAATGTTGCCTTCCAAAATTGAAATCTCCATATTAGAGATAATATAACATTTAATATATAAACCAACTTAAACAACAAAGGCCATATCATTTCAGTAATTAGAAAAATGCCATTTTCTTTTTACAAAAACTATGAATTAATCTTGTTTTAGAAAATAAAAAGTATTAGATGCCTAAACCTATGAATTCAGCCAATGGTCAAAGCCATATTTCTAATTTACAGCTCTTTAAGCTTAAGTATGCTATTCAATTTTTTTCCTCATCTTAATTGACAAACATATTTTTTTTTTCTAGGAAAATTCTTTGATTTACTAAACTAATGGAATTTTTACAAAAAAAACTTTTATGTATCGGCAGTATCGAATATAATAAAGTCCTGTCACAGTTTTAAAAAATGTATCAGTTTTTGTTATTACAGTAAAAAGCTTTTAAAATGTCGGGTGAGAAGCGCTGAGGTGGAGGTCAGTGTTGCATTCGAATGCTCAGGCAGGAACATTGTTCCTCTCTTTCATTCCATCTAAAACCTAAGACCCTCTTGTTATTTCACCAACAAAGAGCAATCTTTCACAAAATTATTATTCACAAAATAGCCCAGTGGCTGATCCAGAACTTCCAATGCAAATATCATTATGCAGGACATAATTTTTCATAAGGGGAAAACATTTATATGTAAGCAAAGCTTTTACATGAGTATGACAAAAATATTTCAAACAATTCCTAGGTGTAAGTTTTTCATTCAAATTGATCTTGACAAGAAAAAAAAAAAAAAAAAGAGAAACATGCTCTGCGTTTTTTTGAAAAATTGAATGAATTGAAAATGCTTTCTATTGGATGAATGTTAATCATCTCTCTTTTAGTCAAAGTCTCTGAGAAGAGAGAATACAGACAATATGCCAGGCTAGCAAAATTACCATAACCAAAATGCAGAACATAATAAAAATGTATGCAAAGAAATATTTAAAATAAGATTTTCAAAAGAATAATTGACTGGAGAATAAAAATATAGATGAATGTATATTGTATCTATCATTCTCCACAGTGACGAAAGTATTAAAAATTTGTGAGGGAAAATGTAATCATGCTCCAAATGGTGCTTCAACAACTTTAAAACATGACCTCACTTAAAAAAATCTATTGTAAATATCAAACCCAAGTCTTACCCCTCCCTCCCCTAAAGATAATTAAAAAAGTAATAAAATGAAAATGTGAATATGAATGGAGCAAAACGGAGTTTAATTTGATTGAAATTAAAAATCTAAAAGGTAAACAAACTTAAAGATTTTAAATGCTTTAATTTTATGCGGAATGCAAGTTTATAAAAAATCTAAGGCCACAACTCAAGCAAGCACTGCTATTTACTGGAACATGATAAGCATGTTCATAACTGAATAATTTAGTAAACCAATTTTTAATTATTTATTATATTAAGCACAAAAATTGAAACTTGCATTGGCATAAAAATATATGATGAATAGTAAGGATAGAGATAGAAGTTTAAACGAAAAAAAAAAAAAAAAAAAAAATGCAGACCAGTGGTCACCTAACATGGAAAGTGTTTGATATCTTACCGGTAGATAGTGTGGGGGCGGGCACCTTTTTGGTCATGACCCGTGCAGTTGCATTGTTAACCTAGCACAGAATCATTGGTTTGGGTCAAAATCAAATGCCAATCAAAATGCAGTTCTGGTTACAACCTTAGCAGGAGGGACCCAAATTTTATTTTGTTGAAAATGAAACTTTCATAATAAAACAATCCCCTTATCCAAGAAAAGATTTTAAAAAAAATTTTTTTTTAGGTAGAAACCAAATAGTTGTGGCTAAAAATGAGTAACTTAGAAAGCTTTTCCTCAGAAAAGAAAACTCCAGTGGCAAATTTGGATATTGGGTCCCTCTGGGTAAGATTTGTAACTCCAAAATTGTTTTAATTATTTTTTTAAAACTAATAATTCTATCATTGCCAATTATAGTTTGTTATGATAACAAAAGTAGATTGATTTTTTTCATCTCTTCTTAAACTTCCAAATTAAAAGCTAATATTTTTTTAAAAATGTATTTAACAAAAAACTGGATAAAAATTGTTCAAAATATTTTTTTACTGTGTCATCATAACAAACTCAGTTGACATGTTAACATTTTAAGATTAAATTGCATATAACTAATCTATAATTTTCAAACTGTATACCTAATTTTTATGAATTAACAAATAAAAATGTAGACTTGAATAAAAAATTCTATGTCAATTGGCCTCAGCCATCTAAGCTCTAACTTGAAAAATGCCTTTCAAATTGTTTTGTTAAACTAACGACTGCTTTCTTGCTACAAAGTTCAGTGGTTATTGCCATTTTCCATCAAAATGTTGGCTTTTAATTTCAACCAAAAAGGTACATATACTTTTTCAATAACTGATAATATTGTTTAAAAAACCTACCCTTTATATCAGCTGTCTCCAGGTTCCCAAACATAATACTTCACTAGTGAAAATTAAAAGAACTAATATGGAACCTTTCTGCAGCAGTTAATATGTGATTAATGCTTTGGTTAATTTCTTTTTAAAGGACGTGAAAAAAAATACTTGTTTAAAAATTTAGTAGAAACTGGCAGTAATAATTTGTAAAAAAAATTTGTTCAGCATAAAGAAATGCCATATACACAAAAAGTATAATGCACAAAGATCTACAAATGAAGAAGAAACTTTGATAATATTGCCATGGCGTGCAATCAGAGTAGCGGGGCATTTGGGAGCATTGCACATATAAAAATGCACAACAAAACATACTTGGCCTTCTTAAGTTGGCCTTAAGTGCCACAATGTTCCTCTTCCTGGATACAGTGGGATACATTTGATGGGGAAAAAAAAATGTTTGTGAAATTATGGCTTTAACAAGATTCGCAATTTGTGCATGATAAAAAAATTTCGGACAGAAAATTTACTGTGTAGATACAGTAATAACAAGACATTAACACTTTTAACACAAAACGAAAAAGGGGGAATCTATGTGATATTTTTATCATTTGATACAACATTTACGTAGCCATCAAAGACAAAAATATTAGGTGATTCTATTAAGGGGGAAAAAAAAGAAATTTAACAGGCATTTCTCCATACTGCAACACATTGATAATATACTTAGCATTGATTTCAGTTGTGCTAGCACAAAAATGTAAAGTAACATGCAGGCACCTCAATCTTTCGTCCCTCAACCACAGTGCCGTTCAATTTCTCACGTGCTCTGTCGGCATCACCGCTATTTGCGAAAGTTACGAAACCGAATCCCTGCATGCATAAGGAAAACAAGGAGCATGCATTAAACGTGCAATGAAACATTAAAACATGATCATCAATTACAGTCAGATTTAATAATGAAACAAAGGAATGTCGTCATCTGAGTCAAAATGTTGCTTAAGTCTTTTTTTTAATTATAAAACAAAGAAAATAACTAGAAATATTATTTGAGTCTGTGATTGTATCACAATTAAAATTCAAATGATGTAGCAAACATGTATAAATGTAAGTGTGATTGTATTTTCTGAAACAGGAAAATAGTTAGGAATGGAAGAGAAAAAATATGTGTTGTTTTGTATTTTTTAATGATAAATACATGCTGTTTTTTTTATGTTTGGTTTAGTATTTTTAGTTAATCAGCACAGTAACTACGTCAAAACAGTTAATTGTTGCCATTTTTTTCATCTTCTTTTAAAACCCGGGTAATGAAACGTGACATGAGCAGGGGGAAATTATACAACATGCTTACTCAACTAAGCGACATGCTTCCATGCCACTGGGCACATTTTTATTTACAAACTGTTTATTACTTGTATTTAACAAAGAGCAGCAAAACATTAGTTTTATATTTTAGCTTCATCGAACATCTGACAAGATTAGTTCCAGGCAATATTGGGTTTCCAATAGGAAGAAATCATACCACAGGCAAGTAAATTTAAAGGCCTTGAGAAGATTGCCAATCTCTGTTTCTGATGTTGGAATTGCACCTAACACTGAATACAGTAGAAATCAATCAGGGTGGGTCACAAGGAGAAGATGTGGCAGTCCTACTCAGACACATACTTGCAACATATTCAGGTGATATTTTAATAGCCTTTAAACCCAAACCCTAATTTCAACCATTGCTAATCTTCCTTTTGAAGAGTTCTCTACTTTTCTCTAATGCATTATATATTGAAATAGGATTTATAAAAATTTGTAGACACCGTTTATTAAAAATCTTTTTTTTTTATTCTTTAAGCTACATTTCGATAGATCCTTTTAATATTTCCAATAAAGCTTTAAATTGAGGTCACTGCTGATTTTAAAAATACTATAATTTGACTTGTAAAAAAATCTCTGCATGTTTTACAAATGCAAAAATATTAACCATGCAGCAGAAAAAAAAACATTTGAACTACACATCATGTCTGAGGTTATGTTATTAGTATCACTAGTATCACTACGAAATGTTTTCTAGGGTAATGTCACAGATCTTAGTAAGGTAATTATTTTTCCAATGCACACATCTAGGAAAGTATTTCACCCAGCATATTTAGTCATTCCGTAACACTGAACACGTCATCCACAGAACAAGACAGTCAAGCAGCAAACAAAATTAAAACATTTTTCTTTATTACATTAAAGTAAATTTTAAAAATTTGCAAATTTTTTCTTTTCTTTTTAGTTCTTTCACACACATTTCTTGTCTAATTTAGTTTAGAATAAACACTCACAAAAAAAAAAAACATTTTTTAAAATTTATAATTTAAAGAAAATATAATATTATCTCCTAGACAAAAAATAGTACACTTTTTTTTAGATTAGGGCTAAAAGATGTTGAGTGGGCTATCATGAAATTTTAAATATTTGTTAGTTCATGGGTAATGCTGGTTGATGTGAGTAAAAGCGAATTAGATTGGTTGTGAGATGCACTCAATTTTTGTTAATAACACTCATCACAATAACTAATTAACTCAGTGAGCAATTTTTTTTTTTTTTTAGTAATCATCAAGCAAGTAAGTTTGTATGTTGCATTTTTTAACATAAATTTGTTTATGTGTGTAATTTTTAATAATCATAACTTGTTGGGTTTTTTTTTTTTTTGGCAATAGGTGTGAATAGCATGTGTGATTGCATAAATGAATGATAAAATGGCAAATTATTAATGGATCTTTAGACATTGATTTTTTTCCCACTCTTCAAATACCCCCCAACCTTAATTAACTCAGTGAGCAATTTTTTTTTTTTTTAGTAATCATCAAGCAAGTAAGTTTGTATGTTGCATTTTTTAACATAAATTTGTTTATGTGTGTAATTTTTAATAATCATAACTTGTTGGGTTTTTTTTTTTGTTGGCAATAGGTGTGAATAGCATGAGTGATTGCATAAATGAATGATAAAATGGCAAATTATTGATGGAGATTTAGAAATTGATTTTTTTCCCACTCTTCAAATACCCCCCAACCCCTTTTTTTTTATATTAAAAAATTGAGTAATTTAAATTACTGTTTTCCAAAACTCCATCGAGCTGACTGTACACCCTTAAACTCTTTAATGCTGTGATTAAACTTTGGATTTAACATATAACGAAACATATCAATGAAAATAACTGATGGGAATGGTCATCAACTTTGCAGATTCAAATCACAGGCAGAAATTTTCAATTGCTTTAAAATTTCTGATTTTTTAAAATGTTAATCAATAGCACAGTTTAGCTCAACAGCCAGTCTTTGTCCTTACGTCTACGCTTGTTTACTTTCCAATTGCTTTTAATTATGAAATTTAATAGAGCAGCTTTTTAGTTCTTGGTATCTTTCCACAGGAAAAAAGCATTAAGTAGTGTAGGGTGTACTGTACAGGGTATAAGGACATAACTAAACTTAACTTACTTAACCTGCAAGAGCTTACAATTATATACATTTCTTTAAAATTCATCTTCATTGTGACCAAAATCATTTTTTTAGAATAGCTAGATCAGCAATTGCCAAACAAGCTGGTGAGAGTAGCACCCACAATTATATTCATTAAAAACTTTATATATAATAAAATTAATTCAACTCCTTTTCCTGGTTTTTATCTGATTTTTTTCTTCTCACTAGAATTCTTTCAAATTGATATTAATTCAACATTTTAAAATAATTAACTTTCTTGCCTCAATGCAATTTATATGCTTTGTTCTACATCCAATGAAAAATGAAACAACCATCCCAAAATAACTGACTTAGTGATAGACTTTATTTTTATATGGTATAAAATGAATTTTTTAATGGTTATATTTCAAGCCTATAATTTATTAACGTTCAATACCTAATTATTTGATGTAACAGATTTATCATATCAGGAAATAAAATCTGAAGCATGTGTCCTATTTGAATCACATGTTGTAAAAAAAATATCTTAAAAAAGTTTCTTTGGAATGGAATTTTAAAACCTTGATGGTATTCTATAAAATCACTTCCTCCCACATGCTCCCATCTTGTGTCAAACCGTTGTTCCCTACCAATTTTTTGTGGAACCACTGAGCTAGCTGATAATTTTAATTTACTATTATGCTTTTAATAGTAACTTCAAGTTTATGTCAAAAACCCTTGCAGATTTAGTAATATTCATATAAGCACCTTTTAAAATAAGAGCCTTTCATTCTTTCTTGTGTTTGCAATTATGGAAAAATATATTTTTTTAAAACAATAACTGATATTTCCTTCTACTTACGTTGAAAGTAATGAAGTGTAGTATATTATAATTTATATTTTAATTTTTTACCCCCAAGCGATAATATTTGTTAATGTTCTGACACACACAAAAAAGAATGGAAGTAAAATGTTGATGAAAAATGACAAATTCAATTTGTTAAATTTATCTCCATGATAATTTCGTCAAATTTAATTTAAAGAAATTAATTCTTATTTTAATGTCCTCCCTCTACATACTAATTTTTTTTTAAATAATAAAGAATATGTCACTTTCCATTTAACATCACAGCAAATGTATGTATGCAATCCTGAATGAAATTAGCTTTCTATTTCATTATTTCCTTTTAACAACATCAGGATACTATGTCTAAATTTTTTTCAAGTTTTCTGATAACTAGAGCATTTTTAGGTATATAACACGTTTTTGTCTTTGCACCATGTCTTCAGCCACCATGGACCTGTCATGTAGGCTTCAGCCAACTATTTTTGCTTTGATAAGCATTCATAGTGAGCTGGTTAATTATGTGGATGTTTACAGTAGGTGTTGCAAGGGTTAGAAACCTTGACTGTCAGAATGCCAGTCCTGTGTCTGACTCATGGCCTAGATTGAATTATGGTAAATTCTTTACCAAGGGGAAAAAAGTCAGTATGTAGCCTAATCTGTAACCAGACTTTCTGTCATTGCCCATAAACTTGCTGTGATGTTGCCATCTTGATCATTTCAAATAGATCATGGTCAAGATATTTTAATTTATCTGGCTTAACACTCACCTTTGAGCCCCTTTCGTTAAAGATGATCTCCACATCCAAGATTGTACCAAACTGCTGCAAAGGTATTTTTAAAAAGGGTCTTAGAAAATTCTTTTTTTTTTTTTTATATAAACTTTACCTAAATTTGATTATTTTATCAAAATTAACCTGTCAATGTTTAAAAAAACTTTTCCCTAAATAAAATGAATGCAGGTAGCTCTTAATTTAAAATGGTTCTAAACTCTTTTTAAAAGCTAATCTTATATTTATTTTATCAATAACGAGTCTGAGAGTTGAATTTAAAAAGTGAGGAAAATTTTTTACACAGAGAAAGGGATCATGAATATGTTACTTCAATACAGAAAGCTTTTTATACTGAGATGATTGCCCTTTAACAAGGAAGTGGGATTAATTTTGTGTTGGGTTATGGGATTAATTTTGTGTTGGGTTGTCCACAGCAAAGGGCAGTTACATTTTTAAAAATATAATGGTATATTCTCATTCAACATTCATTTTTTCACCCAAATAGTTTCAGGGCTGGATGTGACTATTAACAATGTTAAATGAATTTTACAGGAAAACTTACTAATGGGAAATTACATAGTTATTCAAAGGGTGCTGACAATAATGTTTACAATTTTGAGTGTTATCTTGTTCTCATTTAAATTAATTTGAAAGAAAACTGTTGCTTCACATTATTAGAAAAGGGGCCTTAGCCAAAAACGTATCAACCAAAACATGCAGATTATTTTTTTGCTAACATTTTTCAATTTAAAAAGATGCTTTTAACTATACACCTTTTATTGTTTTTCTCCTTGCTTTAAATATGCTTTTCTTGATAAACATTAAAGTTGAAAGCAATGATTGTAAATACAATGTTATTTTGATAGATAGATATTTTGATAATTTGAGCTCTGTAGTAATAGAAACAATGCACCCAAGGACTGAAACATTAAAACAGGAAAGAAAGACCTGCAGAGGAAAACATGTTCATTTCAAAGTAATCACGACTTATAAACAGATGGGATGATCAGGAATGGTCCCATCAAGATAATTTGGCATGCCTTTTGATGCAGTCAGTGAATAAATGTTGGCGTAAATAAAATTAATTAGTTGAAAGTATCTCAACCTTATGTTTGATTAAAAGGAAGTTGTATAAAGTTTTAGTTTTAGAACCAATGATTTAAGGCAGCGGTTCTCAACCTGTGGGTCCCAACCCCTTTGGGGGTTGCGCGACCCTTTTCCAGGGGTTGCCTAAGACCATATGAAAACACATATCCTTACAGCTATGAAGAAGCAACGGAAATAATTGTGTGGCTGTGGGTCGCCACAACACGAGAACTGTATTAAAGGGTCGCGGCACTAGGAAGGTTGAGAACTACTGATTTAAGGCCTTGGGAGAAAATATAACCAAAAACGTCTGCCGTATTAATTGCAGCCAGCTCTAATTTTAACTTCATATTTATTATTATAACCCAGAAACTTTTATTTTCAACTCCATCTAACTAAATGTATTAACTATTAAGAATGTGATTAACTATTTATGTTTGAAAAGTGGAAATTTATATATACATTTATACTGACCCCAAGCAGCTGTCTGAGATCAGCTTCCCTAAATCTGAATGGTATGTTGGAGACGTGTAATCTTTTTGGACCTGTATTTGGAGAAATGGCACCACTCGTTGGAGGAATTGAGTTGACATCACCTTCAGAAGACTGGAGTTCATTCTAAAGAAACAGAAAACAGTACGATTAGAGAATATGCTTAAATTTATGCTTTATATTATTTTATACTTCAACCATGACCACAATTTATTATCTACAAAAATATCCTAATGAATCTGTTAATTTATGGCTTAAAGCTTTGTTCTCAATTTTAATAATTGTAATTATCTTAACAATGGATTAAAAGATGTTTAATAACTACGCATAATTATTCTGTCATCTTATATTCATAATTAAAAAATTGATTCAACATTTGTATACACTTTTAAAAAAAAACAATATGAATGTAGAAGGGAACAGTTAGAAAAAAAGAAAAAAGATTATGAAATACATTTTATAATTTCATAAGAACACACAAACACGGGGTGTTCAAATTATTTGTTAAGAAAGAACCATACCAAAAGCACATGAAAAAATGCAACATTGTAAACCAAAATAATTAACAAGTAGTCTAAATTACATAATTAAAGTTTAACTGAATCAAGATGGAGGCCAGTGATTTACTGGCAACTAACTTCTTGGCTTTTCAATATTAATTAATTATGACAGTAATTGTCATTTACATGTTGTAAAAACTTAAATCAATATGCGTTTTTTTTAAATTCTTTTGATAATTTTCTTTTTAAAATTATAGTTTAAAATATATAATTTAGGCCAGTAACATCTTAAACTTAAAGTAGATATAAAATTGTTCTGGAAAGTAAACATTTATTAGAACTTAATGAAATTTAATTTCCCACTATTTCTGGCACTCCAAATAAAACAATTTCTCAGCTGTATTGTTAAAGCAAGTTTTGGGGGTTTTTTTTTTTGCTTAGTTAAAGTTAAGAAAAGTAGACAATCATTAAATAATATTTAATATTAAAAAGACCATAACACTTTGAAATATACAACAACTTTACATTCTAAAGGTACAAAGAAGTAGAAAATAAAAAAATTAATCTGTATTCTTTTTTTTTTTTTTCCTTTATCACTGAGTGAGTGAGAGAGACAGAGGAACAATTTAATTTATAAAGTTCTTACAGTAAGCAGTTAAGAATTATTAATGAAATGCATGTTAGCTCAATTTTGGTTTTTTATATATGTTGGGCTTAACAGGGAAGATTAAGAAAAAAATATTAGATTTTTTTTTTGTTCAAACTGATTGATCTAAGCACACATTTAAAACTGCTTTAAAAACACTAAAAACAAAATTATAAAACTTAAATGGGGGAAATAGCTTTACCTTATTTGATGCAAACTGAGCTCAAACATTTTTTTTTAACCGGGTTAGATACCAGCACACAATTTTATTATAAAGAAATCTACAGTTAATAGAAGTAAATGCACATTAAGTAATTAAATACAAAGCAGTACTGCCATTCTACTAAGGTAAACTATTCAAATACAGTGAAGTGCTCAGTACACACTATAATCACTTCTCAACCAAAAAAAAAAAACTTGCTTAACTAAAGATTCACCAAAACTTGAGCATTCCTTTTCTCATCATTAACAGAAAATTTTTAAAAACTTACAGAAAGACGATGTATTTAAAAAACCTGTATTTTATTCATCCTAAACAATTATAAATCTTTTGCATTCAAAACCAATCAAGTTAGACCAACAAAAAAAAACAAAAAAAAACAGCAGGCATTTATGCTGTTTGGCAGTACTGCATGGAAAGAGGAAAGCAAGCAGATATGTAATAACTAGAACACCCAACCAAAATTGTGTAATACTAATGCAAACCTCGGACACTGCTTTGAGGTCCCTCAGCCAGAGGCTTTTATGTGCCTCTCTCAGGAACTGAAGAGGAAATATTAGGACATTGACTACATCTCAACAAACACAGCAAAATTGGCAAACAGTTTAAATGCAATAGATATGATAAATCTCATTTCATAGTAACACAGTCAAACACAGTATTGACATCTGGGGCTCCAAAAAAAACAAACAATTAAACTAAAAAAAACCAAGAAATTGAACATATAAGATTAACATTGATAAAATAGATTTGTTAGGATGGTGACAATTGAAAATATTCATTTTTCAGAAAGGAATTATACAAATTTTTTTCCAATAAGTTGCTTTCTTTAAGAAATGTTTTCTTTTACAATAATTGCTCATTATTTCATCGCATAGACTTGTTAAGAAGAAAGCAGATTGGATCCTTTTTATCAAATTTTAATGACAACTTTTTTTTTAGGAATAAAAAAAATGTGTTTAAAAGATATTAAATCTATTAATCCATGCTTTGAATAAACTTATGACAAAAAGGGACGCAAAACAATCAAACAATTAATTAACTTCCCAAATTTAGATAGAGAAAGAATTTGCTAAATTTTTGTCAACAAATAATTTTAAATAATAAGCAAGCATCAAGTCAACCAAACCATGAAGCCATTTTCCTTATTTAAAAAAAAATTGTGAATAGTATTAATGTGATTAGCTCATGCTTAAATTCTCAAACCAGATATGTAAGTCCAGTTATAAGAACACAAAGCATGCAATCCTGGTAAAAATTGGGGGATTCATTAACTGTCAATTCTTTATTTTAATAATTTCATTGGAGGCTCAGGCAATTTTTTAAAAAGCACCCTAATCCATTCTAGATTCCTTTCATAAAGATGAGGTCCCATCAGAGTTGGGAAGCCTAATATAAAAATCTACATTTCTCTTTTAAATGTAGCTGATTGCCCTGATCTTTAAACCAATAAAATTATTAAATATAACTTAGTAAAACTAAATAGCCTGCTTTAAATAAAAATAACCTGTTAAGTAAAAAAAAAATCAATGGAATTATATTTTGACTCCAAATTTTTGCTCACTCAAACTTGATAGAAATTACTTCCTTGTTCATGGATTTTTTGATAATAAAATGAGTATAATTATTTAATCACTCATTCATTTGTATCTTGTTATTTTACTTATTTAACTAATTTATATTTTTCAAGTCAATTTTTTAAACACAATTTAGTTGGTATTTAATCAATTATTTATTAAATTCAATAATTAAAATTTAAAAAAAAACTTATCTTTCTATATGCTTTTTAAAAATCTGCGGTGGAGAGTCTAGTTAAAAAGCTACTGTCTTGTTAAAAGAAATTTTAGTTATTTTTTGTGTAAGTTCTAGTCCATTATCTTCTTTTAAAAATACAACATTAATGCCAAAAAGGGATGTGCTAACATTAATGCCAAAAGGGATGTGCTGACATTGATGCCAAGGGGATGTGCTGACATTAATTCCAAAAGGGATGTGCTGACATTAAACAAGCTTTCTAAGAGTGGCATACACATAAAAAATTTATGAAAGGGAAATTTCGTTACAGTGAGTACTATGCAGAGAAAATGTGCGAAATCTGGCAGGAAAGCGTTATAACTGATCATTAAAAAATTAACTTGAAATAATAAAAATAATTATGAATCAATATGGTTTGCATGCAGTATATAGCTAGTATATAGCCAGCCCATTTATGTATGAAAAGATTCTATACTATTCTAATTACCTAGTTTTTTTTTTTTTTTTTTTTTTTAATACTGGTCTTTTGTGCCAAGTTATATTTTGAAGGCTTCAAACACTAAGAAACCACACCTTAATCATTTAAATTAATTTTTATTGACAGCTCTCTTTACCAAGAATCAACATTATTTTAGATCAAAATAATTGTATGTGCTAATAACAAGAAACGATAACACAAATTCACAGTAGCAAACTTGTGTACAGCATGACATGATGGTCAAGTTTAAAAAAAATCAATTTTGCCCTGTTTAATAATTATAGACACTGAATACTTCCAACACATGCAAGTATATAAATATGTGCACGCAAACAGAAATAAATGTTTGTTTCAAAACAGTATTTACAAAATGCCATGTCCCAAAATGGAAGGACACATGCATAATCAAGCTAAAAATTAACAGTAGATTAGAACAGGAACAGTAATCATAATTAATTTATATCCATATAAAAATCTTTTCAAAGCCTCAAGTTTAATTTATTCAAATTTTTTTAAACACCCCCCCCCCCCCACTCTCCTGTTTTTTTTCCTCCCCCAAAAATGTGAATGGATTCAGATATTACATGTAAATTGCTGATGCTTTTATTTAAGTATGAATTAATTGAAAAACACTAGGAAAGAAAAAATTCAGATCTGTTTAATTGTTGGAAGAACTTGTAGATGAAAATTAAAGTTGCAAAAGAAAAAAAAAATAGAAAGAAAAACCTACCGCTTGTTGGTCTGCAGCAGCACCGTTTGAGGTGATTGGTGTTGTTGTGTAGATGGTCTGACCGCTGGGCTCTGAGGTGATGGCTGACACTGCCACACCTTGCATCCCAGCCAGGGTGGCTGCCGACCCTGCTGCTGCTGCTGCCGCTGCCTGACTTGCAACCGCCTGATGGTACTCCTCAAGGCTGGCCTGAGGGTATGAATACGTCGGAGTCATTTGGTTCTGGACCATATGCTGGGGAAAAGACAAATATAAAATTGAATATAAGATTCAATAAATTTGTGGGGTATTACTCAGCAATGCATTATTTAATAATGCACAACAACTAGAACAATCTTGACTGAATTTGACTTTGTTGAGCTGAACCAATTCTAAGTCCCATAACAGCCCATAAGGAAAGACATATGGGAATCTTTTTTTTTTCTTTCCAACGATCATTTCAAAGCATGTTCTTGATCTTGCAAGAAAATGTCCTGGAAACATACCCACATACCAGAAAGTTTAGTTTAAAACTGTTAATTTAAAAAAAACAACAGCACAGTGACTAGCTTCATCCCCAGATTGGGGAAAGACTACAGGTGGTGGGATCCAATGACTATCATACATATGGTATCGTTTTTTATTTAAATTTATCATTTCAAGGCATGGTCTTGACCTTGAAAGGAAATGTACTGGAAACTTACCCACATATCTGAATGTATAGTAAAAACTGCGAATTTAAATAACAGCACAACGACTAGCTTCAACCCCAGAGTGTGGATACACTACAAGTGGTGGCATCCAATGACTATTATACATGTGACTGAAAGCAATGCCAGTTTCAAGTACAGTCATATACGATTCTCTTGAATGCCAAAGAGTAATCACTCTAAATTACCCCACTCCATTCGGTCATTATACATCCCCTTTTTGTCTTATTATCCCCCCTCCCCCCAGCAAAAATCCGTTAGCCCTATCAGATTTGGTGGAAATAAACGGGGGAGGAGCTATAGTCACAGCTTGGAGTGCATGCAGCTGTACCTCTGTGCCGAGTACAAATACGCACACGTCACGTAATGGTACTGCAGCAGGGTAAAAAATTACGAGTTCCATTTTAAAAAAAAATTAGAAAGAAAATACTTTCGCTTACGTTAGTCACTTGTTTTATTAGTACGGGTGGGCCTTTCAGTTGTGTATCAGTGAATGTTGTTTGTTTTTGAATGGGTTCTAGGGGGTGACACGTGTTTCTGTTAATGAGGAAAGGGTACCCGTTCAGCAGGACATGGCAGTAATGAGCAGCAATTACTCAAAAACCCCGCTGTATTCGTCGCCAGTTGGTGCTGGCGTGACATTTCCGAAAATTACATACAATTAATGTACTGCGGCACATGGGCCTGGCCTGCGGCACATGGGCCTGGCCTGCGGCACATGGGCCTGGCCAGACGGCAGTGCATTCACGAAATGTATACCTCGAGCTCTTTTTAGGTACCTAATAGCAGAGAGGATTCTCATTGTGGGGCCTCCACGGATCCTCGCGTTGGTGTAGGTGGGGGACCCTGGTCATTTGAAAAGGGGGGGGGGGTAGGGGCGTCTGTCATCAAAAGTTTATGATCAAGTTATTAAACAATCAAGTTTCCACGCACAATTACATGTCTTTATATTTTCCCATAAAACATTCCATTTCGTGATTAAAACAAGATCCGTATTGGGTGTCTCAAAACGAACGAAAGCGTTGGTGCCTTAGGTGATGGGTAGCAGAGAGAAGAAAAAGAAGTGGGTCCTCAGGGGATGGGGGCGAGACGGGCACCTCATCCAAGCGCCGAAACCAATTCTGGCCGGTAACAATCAGAGCTGATGTTGCCTTTTCCCCCTCCTCAGATCGATCGGCCAAAGGGTGTCGCTAGTAATCAACTTATGTGGGCAAAATGTTGATGGTGCTGAACACGCTGTCTTCGGACAACAAAAATAACCCGGTGACATCTTTAAATAATTAACCGAAACTCGTGTTTTCCGAATGTCCGACTTCTAAGTAGTTATTTTACGTTACAGTGTTAAATAAAATGTCAGGGAGTCGATGGTCTGAGAACTGATGGTCAGGGAATGTGATATTCAGACAATTGGTGGTTTAGTAAATTTATGGTCAGGGAATTGATTGTCTGAGAATTGATGGTCTGGGATTTTATGGTATAAGAATTGATGGTGAGGAATTGATGTTGAGATATTGATGGTCACAGAGATGGTCAGGGAATGATGGTCTGAGAAAGAATTGATGGTCAGGGATTTTAATGGTATATGAATTGATGGCGAGGGAATAGATGGTCAGGGGAATAGGTGGTCGAGGAATTGATATTGAGACAACTGATGGTTAGTAAATTGATGGTCAGGGAATAGATGGTATGAGAATTGATGGTTAGTGAATTGATGGCCAGGGAATAGATGGTCAGGGGAATAGGTGGTCGAGGAATTGATATTGAGACAACTGATGGTTAGTAAATTGGTGGTCAGGGAATAGATGGTATGAGAATTGATGGTCAGTGAATTGATGGCCAGGGAATAGATGGTCACAGCATTAATGGTCAAGGAATTGATCATCAGAAGAGAGACGAGCACTGAGCAGCAAAGAAACAGTATTTTAAAAAAATACGGTTTTGATTTAGTCTATTAGAATTATGGGAATGGCGAACATTTTAATTAAACCTGAATACTGATATTCTCAAACTTGAGTGCCGACCCAGGGAACTCTGCTTAACCTCTGCCACACGCCGGGTGAGCCATAGGTTCGCCACCACAGTTCAGTTGTAACAAAGGTGTTAGCTCAGTGTGTCCCAAAGTGGAGCCTACAATTGATTGTTAATGGGAGGACTTTGAAAAAAAGAAAGCTGCCTAAATTTTGAAAACCCACAGTCTACTACGATTTAACTTGTATTTTAAAAGGCGAATTGTTTCAATTTAAAATAAGCGTTTGAAGTGTTGAGGAAAATTCAAATTTTGAAAATAAAAAAATATTGGTATACCGCATAGGGGCCATACGAATTTTAGAAATGGTAAGGTGGGGCATGGCACAAAAAGGGTTGGGAAACACTGCTTTAGGCTGCTTAAGAATTGCAAAAAATATACATCAAAGTGCTGGTAAGGGCAGTTATTCGGGTATAGTTTTGGAGGTTGTGGTATACACTCAGATGTTGATATGCCGTGGATAGAGCTTAACAAATTCTGAGGTATAAAAAAACGGTTCAATTAGTTATTTTTATTTTTTTGTGTGTGTACTGTCAGACAAAAAACCAATTTGCCATAGACGTTGATTTAAAACAGTGCCCGCAGAAGATGTCTGTGTTCACTTGAAGCAATGTCTGTGTTCACTTGAAGCAATGTCTGTGTTCACTTGAAGCAATGTCTGTGTTCACTTGAAGCAATGTCTGTGTTCACTTGAAGCAATGTCTGTGTTCACTTGAAGCAATGTCTGTGTTCACTTGAAGCAATGTCTGTGTTCACTTGAAGCAATGTCCATTAGTTGTTTAAAAATGTTTTACAAAACATTCCGGATGGTGAGCAGGTCATGGCCGTGTGGTCAACATGCCTGGTGGTCGGTAGGCCGGGGTACCATTGTATTTTTTTTTAAAAATCAGTCCGCAAAATAACGTCATCCGCGAAAAGAAGTTGAAATTTCATAGAGCTTTATGTGAACATACGTCTTGTAGTTATGGAATCTTATAGTTATTTGACATCTTGTAATTATGACATCTTACAGTTATTTGACATCTTATAGTTATGACATCTTACAGTTATGACATCTCATAATTATGACATCTCATAACAACGACACCTCATCGTTACGACGTCTTACAGTTATGACATCTCACAGTTATGAAATCTCATAGCTATGACCTGATCTCCGTTATGCATTCGATGACCAACAAAGGCACACTAACAAATGTTAAAATAACAAATCACATCTATATTTATAAGACATATAAAAAAAAATAGACCCCCCCCCCCATAACATGATTTATAACACCAACACGTGTACAAACAAATCATTAGAATAATGGTCACCTTGGCTAGAATGACGCCACCAACAGACGGTATGTGGTCGTGTCGGAGGCGCGGTAGTCCAGGGATGGGGTGCAGGCCCCCCTTCACGATCATCTTCATCATCATCGATGACGGGTGTTGGAAATAAATCCTTGGTGCTGTTTAAGAAACCGAAGGGGGGAAAAAACACGGGATTTCTCCCCGTCCTTGCCGAGGATGACACGAGCGCGGCGCACCGGCAGCAACACAGCTCTTCAATTTCAGATGGTATTATCATCGGGCGTCATGAACACATTTTAAATCCAAGAGCACGTTCAATGGCGCTGTAATGTTGCACAACTCACCAATCACAATGAACAATTTTTTAAAGAAACGTTGTTCTTTTTTTTTCTTTCACAGCAGCTCGTGGTCCATCATCAATTCAACATGATAAAACTTATTCAATATAATATTTGAACATTAATACTGAAGAGAGAAGGAAAAAAATAATTGAAACCCGTATCTTTTTTTTCTTCTATCGAGTCGGATGAATTCTCGTTATGGAATGACAATGAAGCGAATTGAAGCTGATATCGTGCATTCGCGACAGGTTGAAACGGTTTCGATGTGCGGCAGTAGCGAATTTAGCAGCTGTTCTCAGAGCAGACCTCGACCATAGACTCGGTTAACGCAGCGCATTAATTAACTTCACGTACAGTGAGGGGAGTCTTGAATAGACGAACTCGCGTGTTCCTTTTATTTTGTAACTAGTTTCTCAGTCCATTGAATTTGTTAATTTTTTCCTTATTTAGATTGATTAATCGCATTTTCCGAGGAATCCGCCCATTAGTAAAACCGTAAATACGTTATTCCAATGAATTGCATGTTTAACTTGCACAAATAACTGTGGTAAACGTAAGGGTTACGAGGCACACATACGAGCTAAGCTAATACGCGAGAGACGACGCTAAACATCATTTGAGCCGATGTGGAGGGGAGGGGGTGGGGGAATACGATGGCGATTCTACGAACTTAATCCTCAAAGTGTGGCACAAAACTATCACTGGTCACTGCAGCAGCCACCACCATCCAAGAGCAGATCGATAATATGCCATCAGACACGGCGCTGTTGGTCTCTCTATCTTATGCTCGGCTACAGCAACGCCAAAAGTGGATCTGCAAGCACGGCCAACACAAACACTTTACCCCCGGGCCTTGTCGATGGGGGAGGGAAAAATGACTTGAAATTATGCATTCATCCAAGTTCTGTCAAGTGGTCTGGTCCGCAGAGCCGACCCCCCACACGAAAAGCCACGGATGCCAAGACCGAGGAAAAGATCAATACTCGTGCCCCCCCCCCCCTCCTTTCTCTCGCAGGCGGAGACGACTTCTCCAAACGGCAAAGTTGTGCTAGTTCTGGCAAGTGGTCTGGTCCGCAGAGCCGACCCCCCACACGAAAAGCCACGGATGCCAAGACCGAGGAAAAGATCAATACTCGTGCCCCCCCCCCCTCCTTTCTCTCGCAGGCGGAGACGACTTCTCCAAACGGCAAAGTTGTGCTCCTCGAGGACGACGCTCAGATAGTGATCTCAATACAGAGCTCGGGTGATCCGAATCAGCACAAAACAGATAACGTAAAACTGGCAGCGACACGTCCGGCAACTTAAGAGAGTTTAAAACCTCAACAAATAAACAGAAATAAAAAATATATCAATCAGCTGTTTCGACCAAAACTAACTTAACGCAGAAGAAGAAAAAAGCCATTGATGGCCACCTTTAGTCCACTAATTTAGTTCAACTGCCCTAAACTACCTTTCAACACGACGAAGAGGGTAAACATGTCCCTTTAACCGCCCCCCACCACCACCACCCCCCTCCCGGCTACGAGCCCGAAAGGTCATCGGTCCGAGGGAGGATTTGTACAAACACGCGACTCTTCTTCTTCCGTCTCCACCGGCCTTTACGCAGCAGCGACGACTCGAGTCCCCGAGATCAATACAACACGCGCTTGAGCGCTGAGCTGCCCTCGGCAGCACGCCTCGTAACAGTAGGATGCTCCTTGCAACTGTCTCGCGTGGTGGTCAGACGACCGGCTACTGGATTCGATCTCTCCCGGAAGGTCATCATTTCAGTTTACAGCCCATAAACAGCGGCATCGGTTTAAACATTTTTTTATTTATTTTTTCAAATTTTATTTTTAGCTGACGCTCATCCGGGGAACTTGAAAGAATGACTGGTATTTAACTCAGATTTAATACTACGCCGGGGTACAACTACGACCGTAACGTAAATACAGTGAGCCACATTCACGAGATTCATTTAATAGGGTCAGTGGGAGTCAAAACAAAAATGACAGAAAGGTATCATGTGATGATGAACAACAGTGTTTCAGAAGGGATCTCAAACACGTGGCTTCTATCAAATCCTCATTTAGATATTTTTTTTAATGCCGTGCGTTTCTGCACGTGATAAAATGTCGTGTGGTTGTGAGTGTCACGTGGTTGTGAGTGTCACGTGGTTGTGAGTGTCACGTGGTTGTGAGTGTCACGTGGTTGTGAGTCTCACGTGGTTATGAGTGTGGTTGTGTGTCGTGTGGTTGTGTGTCGTGTGGTTGTGTGTCGTGTGGTTGTGTGTTGTGTGGTTGTGAGTGTCACTTGGTTGTATCGTGTGGTTGTGTCACGTGGTTGTGAGTGTCACGTGATTGTGAGTTTCGTGTAGTTGTGTCTTGTGGTTGTGTGTCGCATGGATGTGAGTGTCGTGTGGTTGTGAGTGTCCAATACATGGGGACAAAAATCCCCCCCCCCCCCAGGGGTTAGTAACGATCGGGGGTTTAAAACGACAGCAACAAAAAACGAAAGGCGTGGGAGTTATCTTTTCAAAGATTAGTAAAGGTGTAGGGGGGGCGCCCTCAAATCGATACGCAAGTAACAAAGAAATCGCGTGGACATATACCAGCCCCGTCAACTGACCAGTGTCTCCCCATCTCTGTATGAGGTGTTCTTTGTCTATCTGTATTCTGTATGAGTTGTTCTTTGTCTTTCGGTATGAGGTATTCATTGACGTTCTATGAGGTATTCATTGTTCTATTATGAGGTATTCATTGTCTTTCTATATGAGGTATTCAATGTTCTAAATGAGGTATTCATTGTCGTTCTATATAAGGTATTAATTGTCTTTCTGTATGAGGTGTTCTTTGTCTTTCTGTATGAGGTATTCATTGTCTTTCTAAATGAGGTATTCATTATCGTTCTAGATGAGGTATCCAATGTCGTGCTATATAAGGTATTAATTGTCTTTCTATATGAGGTATTCTTTGTCTTTATCATCATTCCCCCTCCCCCCTACGTTCACATTGCAACTCGTTTGACATTTATTCTTTGCTCTCCTGTATTGTTGCTATGTATCCATTTTCTTGAAAAATCGATCACATTATTGAATTTAAAATCAAAACAAGGTGTCGTTGTTCGAAATATTTATTGGAACTTATCTCCCTTGTTAAACCGTTGGTTCATCTGAGTTTATCCAGCAGACGTGTTAGAATCCCACGAGTTAGTTGCACACGACACGCCGTCGGTCTGAATCAACAAATGATTAATAAGGGCTCAGATTTCAGCTTGTGTTCCATTGGAACGTCAACATGGGTGCACGCACGGATACAAACATAAATACAAATAAAGCAGGATGCATGCTTTGTTTCTCTCTCTCTCTCTCTCTCTCTCTCTCTCTNGTGCACGCGCGCATACACACATATATACAAATAAAGCAGGATGCATGCTTTGTTTCTCTCTCTCTCTCTCTCTCTCTCTCTCTCTCTCTCTCTCTCTCTCTCTCTCTCTCTCTTTCTCTCTTCTTCCTCTCTACTCCCTTTTTTTTTATAACAACTAGTATCTGAGGTAGGACGGGTGGCTTTGTTAAAAAGCTTGCTCTGAATTTAAAAGGAACAAATAAGTTAAGGTCGGCAACTTTTAAAATACATTCATGAAAGGAAACTACTCAATAACAATAAAAATATATTCAAGGCGACATTTCGCACACAGAGTTGGGCTAAAACTTGATATAATGACCTGGAATCAAATGACACAAATTTCACTTCTCAATATGGGGGATGAAGAAGTCATCCAGTCGGGATATAAAACTCGTATTGTCATTTGGCCTCTTACAGGGCTCTGTGGGTTTGGCCTCTTACAGGGCTCTGTGGGTTTGGCCTCTTACAGGGCTGTAGGCTTGGCCTCTTACAGGGCTGTAGGCTGTAGGTTTGGCTTATTACAGGGCTGTAGGCTGTAGGTTTGGCCTATTACAGGGCTCTGTGGGTTTGGCCTCTTACAGGGCTGTAGGCTGTAGGTTTGGCCTATTACAGGGCTGTAGGCTGTAGGTTTGGCCTATTACAGGGCTGTAGGCTGTAGGTTTGGCCTATTACAGGGCTGTAGGCTGTAGGTTTGGCCTATTACAGGGCTGTAGGGAGAATCATATGCACTCAAATGTTTGGAGTTTGGCATTAGCCTAACACCGCGTAGGTCAGACCTAGGGTCAAAAATTCATTAGGCCTGTGGCCTGCGTCAACTAATGTCTGTCAATTACAGATGTCAGCTCGTGTTCTGCAAACACAGGGGAGGACAGGATGTGGCCTGCCTGACACGCTCAGCAATGTGAGTGCTTGGGGGGGGGGGGGGGGTCATGCCATGGTACGGCGTTCACACTGCCATGGTACGGCGTTCACGCTGCCAAGGTACGGCGTTCCCACTGCCAGGGTACTGTCCAATACATGGGGACAAAAATCCCCCCCCCCCCAGGGGTTAGTAACGATCGGTGGTTTAAAACGACAGCAACAAAAAACGAAAGGCGTGGGAGTTATCTTTTCAAAGATTAGTAAAGGTGGAGGGGGGGCGCCCTCAAATCGATACGCAAGTAACAAAGAAATCGCGTGGACATATACCAGCCCCGTCAACTGACCAGTGTCTCCCCATCTCTGTATGAGGTGTTCTTTGTCTATCTGTATTCTGTATGAGTTGTTCTTTGTCTTTCGGTATGAGGTATTCATTGACGTTCTATGAGGTATTCATTGTTCTATTATGAGGTATTCATTGTCTTTCTATATGAGGTATTCAATGTTCTAAATGAGGTATTCATTGTCGTTCTATATAAGGTATTAATTGTCTTTCTGTATGAGGTGTTCTTTGTCTTTCTGTATGAGGTATTCATTGTCTTTCTAAATGAGGTATTCATTATCGTTCTAGATGAGGTATCCAATGTCGTGCTATATAAGGTATTAATTGTCTTTCTATATGAGGTATTCTTTGTCTTTATCATCATTCCCCCTCCCCCCTACGTTCACATTGCAACTCGTTTGACATTTATTCTTTGCTCTCCTGTATTGTTGCTATGTATCCATTTTCTTGAAAAATCGATCACATTATTGAATTTAAAATCAAAACAAGGTGTCGTTGTTCGAAATATTTATTGGAACTTATCTCCCTTGTTAAACCGTTGGTTCATCTGAGTTTATCCAGCAGACGTGTTAGAATCCCACGAGTTAGTTGCACACGACACGCCGTCGGTCTGAATCAACAAATGATTAATAAGGGCTCAGATTTCAGCTTGTGTTCCATTGGAACGTCAACATGGGTGCACGCACGGATACAAACATAAATACAAATAAAGCAGGATGCATGCTTTGTTTCTCTCTCTCTCTCTCTCTCTCTCTCTCTCTCTCTCTCTCTCTCTCTCTCTCTCTTTCTCTCTTCTTCCTCTCTACTCCCTTTTTTTTTATAACAACTAGTATCTGAGGTAGGACGGGTGGCTTTGTTAAAAAGCTTGCTCTGAATTTAAAAGGAACAAATAAGTTAAGGTCGGCAACTTTTAAAATACATTCATGAAAGGAAACTACTCAATAACAATAAAAATATATTCAAGGCGACATTTCGCACACAGAGTTGGGCTAAAACTTGATATAATGACCTGGAATCAAATGACACAAATTTCACTTCTCAATATGGGGGATGAAGAAGTCATCCAGTCGGGATATAAAACTCGTATTGTCATTTGGCCTCTTACAGGGCTCTGTGGGTTTGGCCTCTTACAGGGCTCTGTGGGTTTGGCCTCTTACAGGGCTGTAGGCTTGGCCTCTTACAGGGCTGTAGGCTGTAGGTTTGGCTTATTACAGGGCTGTAGGCTGTAGGTTTGGCCTATTACAGGGCTCTGTGGGTTTGGCCTCTTACAGGGCTGTAGGCTGTAGGTTTGGCCTATTACAGGGCTGTAGGCTGTAGGTTTGGCCTATTACAGGGCTGTAGGCTGTAGGTTTGGCCTATTACAGGGCTGTAGGGAGAATCATATGCACTCAAATGTTTGGAGTTTGGCATTAGCCTAACACCGCGTAGGTCAGACCTAGGGTCAAAAATTCATTAGGCCTGTGGCCTGCGTCAACTAATGTCTGTCAATTACAGATGTCAGCTCGTGTTCTGCAAACACAGGGGAGGACAGGATGTGGCCTGCCTGACACGCTCAGCAATGTGAGTGCTTGGGGGGGGGGGAGATCATGCCATGGTACGGCGTTCACACTGCCATGGTACGGCGTTCACGCTGCCAAGGTACGGCGTTCACACTGCCATGGTACGGCGTTCATACTGCCATGGTACAGCGTTCATACTGCCATGGTACGGCGTTCATACTGCCATGGTACGGCGTTCATACTGCCATGGTACGGCGTTCATACTGCCGTGGTACGGCGTTCATACTGCCGTGGTACGGCGTTCATATTCATAGGAGGTATGCTCGGAATGTATGAGTATGAATGTAAGTTAAGCAGAGGCGTAGCGAGAGTGTTTGGCGCCCGGGGCAAGATTCATTTAAAGCGCCCTCTTTTCTTTTTTCAACTCTCAAACCCATTATTTTCTTCAATAAAATAATATCAAAGCACATTTTGGGGCCCCTAACTAGCTGGCGCCCGGGGAAATCTGTCTCCCCCCCCCCAGCCCCCTTCCTCTTTCGCTACGCCTCTGACGTTTTAAGAACTGTAATGATTTTAGGGATTTAAGTATAATATATCTTTGAGCTGATGATTTCACATACTCTTTACGGGACATTACCATTAAGTTCTGGCTCTAGGCAACAAGTTCAAGTTTGGAGTCGAAGTTATTGGTCTTTGAACTACAAACACTACAGTCGGCATAATGCTTCGTAAGAACTGATTTGACAACACGACCCAATTCAATTAACAAAAAACTTCATTCTTATTGATACCATGTGCACATTACAGCCAATCTACTCATCAGATATTTAGGTTTCGTTTCACTTAGAGGCGCCGTAAAACACAAAAGAAGCAGCCAGTAACACGCTAAAATCTTGATCATTTAACTTGCGGTGTCACTGTCATCTTGGGACAGTTCAGAGTTTTGTCTGATGACAACAAAAAGTCCGAGAACCAATCAAACAGCTTGAGATTTATTTATTTTTAAAAAAAATATATATTTAAACAAATTGAACCTAGATTACGGGATGACTGGGTTCTAAAATTAAAAAAAAAAGTAAAGGTGGTCACGTGATCAAAATCACGTGTTTCAATATGTCTTCCTCCTTGGTATGTTTGCTAGTGCCTTTAACTTCATTTTTTTAAAGAAGGGAAAAAACGGGGAGGTTTTGGTTACAACATTTTAAAAAATTATCCGACTAAAATTTAATTAATTCAAATTATAATTATTATTAAATTAATACTTATATGCGGTACAACGTTTGAGGCATATAAATTAAAATGTGGTTCCTTTTGCCCAGGCCCGCACAGCTCAAAAGGTAAGGCGGACCGTAATACTTTATGAATAACGTGTGCGGCCCGGAGGAAAATAGGACAGTGGGGAAAGCTATTAAGAAAATAATAATAATAGTAAAGAATAATTCGTTACTTCGCGGGCCGCAAAGTGAGTGCTGGCGGGCCGCGTGTTGTGCGGGCCTGCTTTTCCGGTTTGGAATGTTTATTTTTTAAAAATAAAAATCATCAAGAATGGACTGGAGGGGGAATAAGGAAATATCTATAACCTTATCTGGTCAAGGTGGAGATAAATTAAAAATACTGTGGGGATAGCTCAAAACACCGTGGGGATAGCTCAACACACCGTGGGGATAGCTCAACACACCATGGGGATAGCTCAACACACCATGGGGATAGCCCAATACGCTGTGGGGATAGCTCAACACGCTTTCAATTTAATACGAATAGAAGATTAAAATTGGTCTGATATAACGAGAGTGTAATTTTATGCATAAAGTGGCCAATGTAATTATATGGAAATAGTGGCCAGTGTAATTATACGGATATAGTGGTCAATCGACCGTGAAACATCGATCACATGCATATCTTTCAAGTAACCCCACCACACACACAAACGACAATTAATTCCGGCCCCTCCTTTCCAAAGTAACCCCCCCCCCTTTTTTTTACACACACACCCTGCCATCAATCTAAAGACATCAAAATGGAGTCTCCCTCCCGATATTGGCACAATTACAAACGGCTTCTGTGCAGTAACCATGGCAACTAACTGCTCTTTTGAGGGGTAGGGGTGGGAGGAGAACTGGCGCTGGGACTCAATCCACGGTTGCACCCTTTTCATCACCCTCCTCCTCCCCTCCCTATGTTTTCCCAAAGCCCTCGCTGCTCCCTCAGTTCCTCCTTTCCATCCGTCACTGGCGGCCTCGTGATAAAAAAAAAATTCTTTTTAAACCCGGGTGTCTTCGGCAGCTGGGCCAAAAGTCTGCCAGACGAGACGACGGATAGCTGGAGTTTGTGGGTGGAGAAATAACTGTAAACAAAGATAACTGCCGCGCGAGTCGGGTCTGGGAGGAGGGTTTGGTCGCGAGAAGAAACAAAAAAACAATGAATCTTAAGAAGCTGGATCGAAATAAGATATTGTGTCAATGATATTTATTTTGTAGGGCTCATGCACGCAAGTTGGCTCCATTGGGTGTGTACGTCTCATTTATAATCCACTGCCTAGCGACATATATTTATGTTACATATATTTATATGTGGGTTAATTATTATTTTTGTCCCCCAGAAGACAATTTATTTTTTAAATTCAGCCTGGTAACATTTCACAGCCCTAAGACACTGAAACTGAAAGAAACAGACGACTTCAAGGTTCAGGCGCACAGCCGGCATCGGTTTGTGGAAACAGGGGTGGGGGGGGGGGAAGGGCGGGGGCGGGGGGG